>PVLD010001974.1:152500-180906 GCA_004027595.1 Dinomys branickii
ATGATCTTCCTTACAGAAAGAACATTTGACAACATACTGGGATAAAAATTGCATATATGTGTGCATATGCACACACACACACACACACACACACTGAATTATTTTCAAGAGAAAAATGTCAGATTACAGAACAAAAAAGTTAAGATAAACGTAAGATTATACATAAGTACAGAGAACCTCACAATTCTGCAACCAGAATCACTGTCCCTGCTACTGGGAAATACTGTGTGTCCAGTTAGTTTTTATACTATTTGTGGAACTGTAAAAGAATGAAGGGAGCAGTAAAAACAAAACAGGGAAGGACAAGCACAGGGAGAAAGGAATTAAAACGTGGCTCTTTCTCCTTTTCCCCACAAAGCACTCTGGAAAATGTGCTAATTTCCAGAGGCAGGACCCCAAGGGTCCTCTACGTGTTACCTAATCCTGTCTTTTCAAGAAACTTAAGGTCCAACCTTAATTTCTCAACAATCTTAGGAAGAAAACGCCTACAAACAGCCAGCACTGACAGTGCATTTCCACAGCTTGTGAAGCTGCTTTCAATGTCAATTTCTACTCTGCACGCAGGACCCAGCCTTCTTTGTCTTCCGTAGCACTGGCTGAGTCTCCATGGTGTGACCTCAGGTCCTGGTCACTGAGAGACAAGTCCTATGCGTGCCGTCCCAAGTCAGCTGGCTCTGCAGAAAAGCCTGCCTTCTCATTCTCCATGTTTCCCAAGCACACCCCTCACCTGTGTGTCTAGTTCCAGTCCAACTAGAAGCATCTAAAGCATGAGTGCTCTAGCCTGTCTTATTGAGTACCGTCTTCCTTCCTTTCTCTCCTCTTTTCCTTCTCTCTTTTTAATACTCTTAGGGTACGTATCTCGGTGTCCCCCCTAACGCCTCACATACTCACAGGTGAGCTTTTGGAAGGTGCCTGGATTTTGAGAGTTTAGAGGTGAGCTGCCGTGGGGAGGTGGGGTCTGGCGGGCAGAGGGGATTACTGCAGAAGGGGCCGGGAACTTTTCTGCCCTGCCCCTCCCTCCAGTGCTGTCTCCTTCCTGCTGCCACCTACAAGCAATTCTTCTCAGCAAGGCCCTCTGCTACGCCGCACTACTTGGAGCCAGCGGACTACGGGCTGAAGCCTCACACACTGGGAGCCAAAGTAACCCTTTCTTCCCTTACCCTGGGGCTTCGGGTATTGTATCTCCACACCACAAAAAGTAACTCAGCCAACACACGTGCACTGAAGCAGGAACTGAGCCCCAGTATGCCAGCTATTCTTGGAGGATGAGGATGCAAAGTAATAAGCCGAGATCCCTGCTTGCAAGCAAGACAGGGTGCAGTGACAGAGAAAGACATCGTCACACTGTCTTCCCTCACAGCCCTGGAGCACAGCACAGCACGTTTGTTACATATGTGTATCGTCTGCACAAAACACGAACGTACGCACAAACGCACGCGCAGGATGACCCTAAGAGACTTCTAATCCTCCGGGGAAAAGCTCCCCCCACCTACCACATGCTCTTGCCTGGCAGCTCTTCTACATTTTCTGGTCTTTTATACCATCAGGTTTTTAAGTGTTGAACATATGTGAGGATGCTGAAGCCCACTCAGAATGGTACAGACATAAGCTCATCCTGGAGGAAGGTTAACAGTGGTCGGAGTGAGAAACCAGCCTTAAAAGGGAGGAGAGGAAGTAAAGGAAAGGACAATATATGGTCATAAAATTTTAAAGATATGGAAGAAATTAAGTACCAAGATTCCCTATGTTACATTCCTTAGAATTTTTCTTCTGCTCAAAACCAAGATTTTAAACAGAAATAGACTTTACATTCAATATTTAGAAATACAATTTATGAGGGCACACAATACATAAGAAAACCTTTCCTTCATGCAGCCAACACTTTTTTCAAAAGCACCTGCTTCAGGACAGAACACTTATTTCTCTGGAGCCATTAGAATCATCCAGGGAACTTTAAAACCTATCACATCCAAGTCCACACCAGACCAATTAAGTGAGAATCTCTGGGGTGGCCGAGGCAGCAGGATAGTTTAAAACTCCCCCGTTGATACTAATGTGCAACCATGGTTGTATGTAATAAACATACATTTAGATATATAATTACCATTATTATCACTATGTCGATCATTCCTTAGCAAAAGGAATTTGCTCTAAGCATTTTTTGATAATATAATGTCATTATTAGGAATTTTATATACCTACTTTAAAGTCCTTTAAAAGTGAAGTGGACATTTTGGGTCTTATCATATCTACACATGAATAAAATATGCAAGACATTTTGAATGCTGAATAACAAAATGAGCCTCCTAGAAAAATAGCAAGGTCTTGGTGAGCAGATGGAGCTTGGACCAGAATAATGATGCAAAATTTTTATTCAGGGTACTCCTTTGCACCCACATCCTGTTTTCTATCCCATGTCTGGTCCGTTGTACAGAATTTAGATAGGTTATAATTTGAAATACCAGTAAGCTTAAGTAACGTTGCTTAAGAACTCCTAAATATCTTTCATCTAACTATTGGGTAATTTCATGACCGTGAATTTTTCCAGTAAAAACACAACCTGGGTTTATGCTCTGCACAGGACAGCCAGGGAGATAAGGAAGTCCTTAGACTCAAGAGGTGTGCTTCAAAGGTATCGAAACTCAGATTAGCTCCGGCTCATAAACTACCAAAACTGTTCTTGTTAACTGGGCAACATGTTTTTTAAAGGTGCAGAATCTACTTTGTTTCTATCACTTGTCAGAGTTAAGCATAAATAATGTACAAACAAATAAACTGTGCCAGTATGAAATGTAATATTTGTTTATGAGACACTTCCACAGTCTGACAGTGGCCCTCTGTTAACAATATTTAGGCCATAACCATATTGGCCAAATTTTACAAAAAAAAAAAATTGTTAAGCTTTGGGTAATGTAAAATAAATTTAAAACTTCCACTGTATCTGATTTCTAATATTAGATAAAATCAGACCATAGAGACCAATGTTATTGATCATAATCTCACAGTAAAACCTAAGCCAAAAGAATAATGAACTAGGAACCTGTCAAACAGCAAACAAACATTCTCTTAGTCCTGACTTCCCTAGGTTTTGGATTTTTGCAAATCAGTAAAGTATCCCCCAAAATGTTAAAAAAATAAAAGTTATTAATCTTGCCAAGTATGGACATTAAATAGGGGCAATAAAACTACATTTACTATTATCATTACACCACATAAATATTAAAAGTAGGGAGCACAGACTCTCTCAAGGAAAGATAGTTCTATAAAAAGAATATATTTAATAAAATTTTTAATTTTTTCTTGAATATTTCATTTCAATACAGTCCAGGGAAAATATTGCAGATATGATAGAGATGAACCTAATGCTCATTGATCAGTATTCTGACCAGCTGTTCTAAGGGAGGTTGCTTAACCCTCTGCCAAAATTCCAAGACACCCCTCACGTATGAGCCCCCACTGACCTGGGCAGAGCTTCCTCCCCATCCATTTTAAGATCTCGCGCTGTATTCACGACAAAGCAAAGCAGAACAGTGGTTTTCCACTCAGTTCAGAACTCACCATTCAACCCAAGCTTACAACAACAACACTGGCAGCAGAAGGACACTTTCCCCAAAGATCAAATGCATAAAACCATATTTCCAGTTGTTTTTTTGTTGGTTTGTCTTAAATAAAAAGCTTAGACAGAAACCTGAAACTGAGAACCTGGCCATTGTTAATCAGAAACAAAACTTATGGCTTCCCAGTCTTCTATGCCTTGCTTCACCCTTATTGTACGCTATGATATATTTTTAGCTAAAGGTAAGATTTCCTTATCATTCAAGGGTACTTGTTACATGGTATTCGGGACAGTACAGACAAAGGTCTCTTGTTCGTACTCCACTTTCCCAAATCATAGACCTCTAAGCAGGCTGGAGGGCAATTTAGTATTACATAATAAAACTACACTCCAAATCTGGGTAGAGCGCCTTTGAAACGGCCTGGTGGTGTTGTTCTCATTTTAACAGTAACACTAAGACGATTTGTCCTAATGCAAATATTTTATTCTGGCCGAGAGACAGTGATCTGATTCAATTTAAAACACTGAGCATGTCCTACAGATAAGCATACTCCAGATTTGAGCTCTACATCGTGAGCAACTTTCTTCTGACAGTGCTCTGCTCTCCAGATAAAAAGCAAAATCACTTTTATTAGTGCTCTTAAGAAATATTTCTCTTTTAATTGATCTATTCCTCCTCGTTACTTGTAATGACCTCATACCCACAACTGCACTCCAGGGAATTCCAGTGCACATGGACAAAGGAATTTCCCCTGATTCCCAGCGTCCTGTCTCCACGAGGACATCTGTGCTTCAACTCCTTTGAGGTTGTTCACAGAAACAAAGAACCTCCAAAGGCTCACAGCGGAAGAGTCTTGCAAGGAATTCTTCCTCCCTCAGGGCTAAAGATATAATATTGTTTTGTTTTTAAAAACATGGTTCAGCTTGGGGTAATATAAAATACATTACCCAAAATAACAACCTGAGAAGAAGACAAGCGCGTGGAAGAGAGGCTCTGACGGAAACTCTGCAGGTAACTGAAAGAAGAAGGGAAGGAAGAGTGACAGGCACCAACTGACATTTAAAACTCGGTGAAGTTAACCAGCTGAAACACAAAAATTATCTATAAATACTACATTAAATAGTCTGAAATTTCTCACTCAAAACCCAAATCAAAGGTTTTATAGTAAAGTACATTTTCTAGGAAAAGACTGGCCCAGCTTATAAACTTGTAGTAAACAAAAACTCTAGCCTAGTCTAGCTGGATGGCTAGAGCAGGCACAGTGAGAATGGGTACTTGATAGAAAACACAAATTTCTCTTTCATGTTTCTGGAGGCTGGGAAGTCCCAAATCAAGGCATGGGCATGTTCAGTGTCTGACGACAGCCTACTTACTAACCCATTAGCCTACAGAAGGTTATTGAATGGTGATTCACACACTCTTATTAAGAACACTGTTTTCAATATTTGAAATTCAGAATTTTAATTTAATATAATCACTCAGTGCCTCCCCCAAGTACATACATAGCCACCTTAACAAGGAAATGGTTCCAACTTTGGCAAGCTTTGATTGTTCTTGAACTAACTATGTTAACAGAAATGAAGAAAAAACGTGTGCATTCAAAAGTGAATTGATCAACCATGGAAAGACTTTTATTTTTAAAGAGTCACAGAAGCATATATAGGTAGAGATTTCCAGCTGTGTGTATGAGAGGCATATACTTAGCTAAAAACTTTGAACTGTCAGCTCTTGATAGAAGTGGATACATCAACTTAATGAATGTAAAATTTGATTTATTTTACTCTTCTTCTTCTTCTAGGCTTGCCAAACTCGCTTCTGTTAATAAGTCAGATGCCCATATAGGGCTGCCCAATGCAAGTGAATAGATTTATCAGGCAACAAATTGTATTTTCCAATGTAGATTAACAATGTGGCACTCCGACGCCACATCACCTTCCCTGCCCAGTGGATTTCCTCTCAGTGTGCAACGGAAGTCAGCCCACTGAACACACAAGGCTGAGCACCAGACTGAGCTGCTTTCAGGTCACCAGACTCTGTGTTCTTAAAACCTTCTGGGGAAAGACATTGTTCATCATGATCATTTTTTCTCCATTTTGCCTTTAACTGATACAAGACGTTAATGTAACTTCACAAAGGTAGGGATCTTTTACTAAGTAAAGCTCAGCACTCTCCTTCTGAAACGCCTGGAAATACGTGGCTTGTGTTGTTTTTCCTGGACCAGCATTACATTTTAATATGCATGCCTACCACAGTCCCCAGAACAGAATTACAAAGAAGATTTATAGCTTTTAAAAACAATGAGAAAACAACTTGGATGGGGAAAATGGGAAAAGAAGGAAGGGAAAATAGATATGTGTATTGAAACAAAATAGATAAGATAATCATACTGCTGATCTCTATTAGTTCACTGAAAGGAACAGTTAGTGTTTATGTGCTTTGATCAGTTTTGCTTGCCTGTACCTGGTCATCTGAGCAACTACTTTGAAGATAACAATATGCGATATAATAACCATTGTTAATTGCCTATCATATTGTTTTGAAATTCTGTATCATTTTTATTGGGGTTTTTGTTTCTTTAAAATAAAAAAATTGACAAAAAATGATATCGCTAGCCTCATCATAGGTGTGAATGAGAATGTGCCTTTTGGACAGTATAAAACTTGGAATTTTGTTATTTAACTTGGAACTGACTCCTAAATCTCAAAATAACAACAGCAACAAAAGACTCACGCTGAAAGAATCGAAGAATCGGAATCCAGAGCATTCCTTCTCCCTCTCTCTCTCTCTGGCTCTCTCTCTTCCCTGGGCACTGCAGGCTCTGATTCAGAAACGTTTGTGTCAGTGCGTGCTCCTGACAGTTTACCGTGGGCCTGGGCTCTGAGCTGCCATGGCGTGAGCCTTGGGAGCAGCAAAGGCAAAACACCAGGGTGACAGAGAGAGCACACAACCCACTCAAAGCCCTTTTCCTGCTCTATTCTCTCATAGGGATTTCGTTAATACACAACGTGGCAAGTATCAGGTATGTGTGCACCGGCTATCACTGAGCGCATACACAGTTTAACTTGTTAGATAATTAGATGTGATCTACAGTTTAAGATGAGCTTGCTTCAAGCTAAAAGCAAACAAGCGCCTACAAAAACTTAAGGTATGGACAAGTGCTATGTCGTAAAAGGACAGAGTATAAGAACAATTGGGACAAAGGGAAACATACTTTAGACTGAGTGGTCAGAAAAGACGTGGAAAATAATAATTAATTTGAACGCTGTAGGAATTGACAGAAAGACCAGGGGATTAAAAACTTCTAGATAGGACAGAGGAAAGAAGTTCTGAAAGCAGGGGAAAATTTAGGCTGGCCAAAGAATTGAAGAATGCTGTGAGGGAACTGGCAGACAAGCAGGATGGCCAAAACCATTGACCAAAGGAAGGACCAAATGGGTCTGAAGGGCCTTGAGAATCACAGCAAAGGGCTGAGATTTTATTTTCTGTGTGATGAGAAAACACCAAAAGGAAAATAACAAGATTTAATCACTCTGCTTGCTCTGTAGGGAACGGATTTATGAGCAGACAAAAAATACGAACACCAATTAGAAATTTATCACAGTGGAGATAAACTCCATAAGAAGAAAAGAGGAAAAGATGAAGACAGGTTAGCATAAGGTAATGGCAGAGATGAAGGAGAGAACCAGGTGGGCTCCAAAGCCCTTTTGAAGATGAAATTGACAGGAGTTAGTTGTTAGTAGCTGTAAACTTTAGGAGGAAAGCATTGGCTGGGATGACCCCAGATATCAGTTCTCAGCCATGCAGGGTTTGAAGGGCCATCATTCAGGTATGCCACTGAATTGGCCCAAGTGCAGTTGTCCTCCATGGGCAAACAAGTCAAAAGCATAACCTAAAGAAAGGGATGCAAGCAGAGATGGTCGCCAGCAAGGTGGGTGCGCTCTCAGACAGGCAGTAAACTCACACAGCATACTAGGGCCCAGTTGCTATTATTGTCCAGTTGTTTGAGCAGTTATTGTTGTTATTGTTTGAGTACTATTCAGATGACATTTTTAGAGTTAAATGCGTACCTGCTTTCTTTCGAACTAGGTTGGAACCAAATGAACAATAAAGACTTCTCCTCCAAAAGTAAGATTGCCAGGCAGGGGTCAATAAAATGAACTTGAGAACCAGCTTCTACAGCTGTGATCATGTGGCTATCAAACACTTATCTTCCACTGTAACCTTAGAAAGCTCAGCAGAAGAAAATCATAAGTTTGGTGCTTTGTTTTGTGGCTTTGTTGTCCTGGGAATCAAATGCAAGGCCTTTTCCCTGAGCTACACCCTAGTCGGGATTAATTATTTAAATTTGGGATAGAGTCTTGCTGAGTCTCTCAGTTACCCAGGTTTCCTGCCCAGGCTCGCAGCGTGCTAGGATCCCAGACAATCGCCAGCAG
Organism: Dinomys branickii; assembly: GCA_004027595.1. NCBI lineage: Eukaryota > Metazoa > Chordata > Mammalia > Rodentia > Dinomyidae > Dinomys > Dinomys branickii. The sequence goes on from PVLD010001974.1 coordinate 160,491, forward strand.
ACCCAGCTAAAAGAAAAGGTTTTGAAAGCAGTCAAGCCTCCCTCACCCGAGGCAAAGGAAGAAGCAGAAGAAGAAGATCCTCAGGGCTTACTATCTTTTAATTTTGCCCCATCCCCATGGAGGCCAGGCGCTTGGCATACCGAAATAGGTCACCTGCTCTCCTGCTCTCCAGGGAGTCGCTCATTGGATGTACTTTACTTCCTGCAAAGAGTACTGTACAAAAACTAAGATGTAAAAGAACGAAAAGTACCTACACTCACACTGTCTGTTCTTGGGGAGTGACTTTGATCTTGACTGGAACTGATCATGATAATGCAAAGCCCCGTTCTGGGGCTGCATGGTGAGTTCAAGGCCCACCTGAGTTACACAGTGAGACCCTGTCTCAGAAAATAATAGCAACTGTTCTGGAAATTAGTTGTAAGTGTAGGTTTTATTTGTAAAAGTTGTGGGTTTATTTTATCTGTGTCCTCAGACTACGAGGCCACTTAGCCCTTCTTTAGGTCACTCAAATTTTCAAGAAGTGTTTCTTCTCTAACAAGATGAGAGAATAAACTTGGACATCTTCGGTCTTTTTCTAAAAAGTGGAATCTTTTCTTCAGACATAATCAAAATTGGAAGGAAAATACATAAAGCCCCCTAAACTTGAATTATCTTACAAGGAAGGTCTAGAGCACTAAGGATCCTCAGAGAACAACTTAGGACTCAAGTACAATCTCTTCTTCTCATCTCAACCTTTTATGAGCCTGTGGCTATTACTCCCGAGTAACGAAGTGACCTAAAAGTCTAGATGGTGCATCTTCCTTTATTGAAAAGAAAACGCTCATCAACATCAGTCAAAAAAATAATAAAGCAATAAGCAATCAAAGGAGACTCCCTTTAAAAGACAGGTTTTACCAGGGATCTAATTGATTAACAATGAAAACTCTAACCATGATGAGTTTTATTTTATTTTACTAGTTCTGGGTTGCTTTTGTGCAAATTTGTGTGATTTTAGGGTATTGACTTGCTTCTTTTGACTTTTATGATTGGTGAAGTTCATTTGAATCTGAAGTCTCTGTTATTCCACAGGAATAATTTGGGGGAAAAAGCCCTTTAAGATGACATGTAAAGAGAATGTAGAGCTGAGCTGCAGAGCACTCCTGAGGCTCCTGGCTTCAGAAATCCTCATTTTCTTCAGATGTTGGTTTAGTCCTGCACTGAACTAGAATGGAATATTTTACTCTATGATAAAGCATCACTTAAGAGGAAGCTAAACTCTTTTGTGATATGTTTGCATTTCATTTCCTTACTACCTTTCTGAAAATAAGTTCTACGTCAGAGCAGAACAGGTATTTGCAATTACGTGTGAGTCATTTGCTCTCACGTAATTTAATATCCAAAGATCTTTAATATTTATAGCGCATGTTGAAAGGATTTAACATATGTAGTGATCTTCACCAAGTAACTTTTTACTCTTCTTGAATACAAAGATATAAATTTTGTCACCATTTATGCAAACTGTTAGAAATTTTGCTATTAATTTATGTGAATGAGTTGTACCTCTAAAATTTTAATTAAAGTCCAAATGCTTTTCACACTTCAATCTGCACTACCTTTCACATGCATTTTTAAAAAATACTGACTGATCAGTTGGATGACAGGGGTTTCTTTGTAGTTAAATGTTTGCTCAATAAACCAGTAGACTTCAGCAGTACAGTTATCCCAGCTAACCTTCTATGTACATATGCTTGCTTATGTCTGGTCATCTGAACAACTAATTTGAAGACAACAATATGCACCACAACCACCACTGGTGATTTCCTATCATCTTGTCTAGTGAAACTGTATCGTCTCTAATATGTTTTAATTTTTGTTTTCTATTCTCTTTAATGGTTTGATCAATCTTGAATTCTTATATGTGGTAATCTGAGCAACTTCATTGAAGATAACAACATGTAATATAATAGTCACTGTTAATTTCTATCATTTTTTCTGAAACCCTGTATCATTTTTATTGTTTTTGATTTATTTTGCTTTTGTCTATGTTGTTGGTATTTTGCTATTGTTCTTTTTTTATTATTCTCTTTAAAATACATACCTGGAAATTCCTACAAACTCATTCTTTTTGTGTGGAAAAAGTTAAAAGCTAAGTAATAATCACACTACATGATTCTCAGTGCTAACATTTATCTTAACATCTCTGTACATACTAGAATATCCTCTAAGAAGGGAAAAGCAGTAGAAATCTGTGGAGGTCTATTGGTAATTTAAACTTAGATGACAGAATATAAGGCAAAACCAAGTCACAAAGGAGTGAGGTGAACATTAATAAGAAATCAGTAAACTTGAAGTATCTACTCTCAGAATCAAAACCATCCACGGCAGGATTTCTACCAAAGTTGCTGTTCAGTGCAGAATGCTTTGACCATTAGTTATAATGACATCAAGTAGTTCCTTTTAAAAGTCTTAATCTAAATTATTCCAAAGCTTTTCAGAATAATACAACTATTTCAAAATGCTGTCATGAATTTAGAACTTTTATATTCTGTTGTATTTTTTAAAAATGCACTAAAGGTGCTTCTCTAATTAGTTAACTTTCATGGAACATGAACAAAACTATTAAAATTAATACCATATAATAACATTACTATGTTCCCCAGAATCTTAAAAGCAACCACAGTAATAAATGACATATTTTGTTCTTTGGAAACTTTATTTATATTCAACTTTTAGTTCTGTCATTTTTTATTGTTATAAATAATTATAATATTATATATTCTTTCCCCATTCAATTTTCTTCATACACATGAAAATTTACCAATAACTGTGGGGTACTAGAAGGCAGAAATGAAAATTTATCTAGCTCCATTTTCCAAAACAAAAGTGTTCATTTTCCTACAGGAATGAAAGAGAAATGTTTGATTAACTGACACTCAGAAATCCTTCCTAAGCAATCTGTTAGAATTTCTTTCCCTTTACAATGTTTTCTGTTCTATGCTATCAAGAACTATGAATCATAATTTCTGGCAGCAAAAACTAAAGGGGGTGAGAGTCTATTAGCATCCTAAAAATATGCATGTCCTAATGCTCTCTTAAAATATGTCTGTTCAGAGATGTCTCAGATTTTCTCAGCCAAGCAAAATGACATTAACTAAGACCCTGGCATGAAGATTTGCTTATTTTAGTTTGCTTAACAATGTAACCATAGCACAAAAATATTGCTACTCACTGACAGTTAACTTATTCGCTCACATTTTGACCTATTGCTTATCAACGTCATGTGATAAATGATCAAATCACTTACTGCCATTAATTACTTTGATCATTCATTTAGAAAGATAAAATTTAAAGTACATTAGAATTAGTTCTTTTTAGGATAAGACAACTTTTTTTTCTCTCTTTTAAAGGAGCCTGGTTAACATAACTTAGCCCAAGTCAGAAATAATTAATTGAGAATAATTAACAATTTAAATCAAGGCAGCATACTGCATCTCCATAAGTCACTGATAATGTTCTGGAAAATCAAAAGTGATACTACTACGTTTCTTGCAGTTGGTAGTCCACAAGGACATTTGACTCTATTTGCCTTTTCCTTGGAAAGTTTACCACAGGATTCCAGGAAGAATTTCCTAAAAGAGAACAATATCTGGCAGCATATTTAGCTGACTCGGAGTAAAGGATGAGAAGGACACAGAGGTCAGCTCGAAGTCAAAGGAGGATGTCTTGTGATTGTGATGTCACACCTTTGAGGCAAAGGCCTCATACCTTCATAGAAAATAAAAAGCAAGAAATGGCTACTTTTCTATGCTACAGGCAGTAAGAGGACAAGGGTCATGTAATTGCATCTCTTCCTGTGTTTTTTACCCATTTTCTCTTTTTTAATAGACATCAAATTGATCAAAGAATCACTGCCAAGTCTTTTACTTTATGTAACTAGTATATTTATGTACTTACAAAAATATAGGACACTTTAAGCAAGATAAAGCGGAAATGCTTGTGAATTTAGTTGAAAAACCTGAGGAAACTGTTAAGTAGCAAAAACACAAAAATCAAGTAGCAAAGACACAAAAGAAATTTCGGTACAGCTCTGTAACATAAGGAGAAATGGAGAATGAGTGGGGACAAAAGGACTTTGAACAGGACTTGGGGACTAGAACCCAATGAACAGCTGTGGAAGCACCGACGAAAAAGCCTAACAAGGTTTTTATGCTGGGATCATGCCCAGAAACCAAATTTGTGTTTATTCCAATACACCAAACTTATCAAAGTACGTGTCTTGAAGAATGGGATTCGGTTGTGTGAATATAATATATTCTAAAATATATACATAGGGCTGGGGATATAGCTCAGTGGAATAAGCGCTTGCCTAGCAAGTGCAGGGTCCTGAGTTCGATCCCCAGTACCGCAAAAAAAAAAAAAAAAATGAAGTAAAATATATACATCAGTGATTATATACATTGTCACAATTGTTTTACTAAATGCTGGAATACACTGAGTTTTGCAGCATTTAATAAGTTTCTCTGTTGCAGGAATTTTTCAGAATCTTTCGTATTCTAACTAATTTTACAACCCTCAAAACAATGCCATGTTTGTCAAACTTCCTATAAAGACAACAACTATAGAAATGCTAATTCAAGAAGGTCTGACTGGGGGTACATAAGCATTTTTCTTTTCTATCATATAAAACACAGGCATTGTACTAAAGAGAAGAAATAATTGTTTTTTCCTTCAAGTCATCCATTGAAATCTTTCCTCGTTTTCTTGTTTAAATCTTCATTAGTACATGTTTGCAGTATACGTATATAATGATTACATTTATCATGGGGAGTTTGTACACGTACACAACACGTCTTAGCTTTTGTGCTCTTCCTTTCTATATTTTTCTATTCTTTCCAATGCTTCTTAGACATTACACTTATTCTGTTATAGTGAGAGAGAGAACAGATCCTTTTGCAACAAACATCCTCTTAAGAAAAGGGCATCGACCCCTTCACAACCAACTCACCTCTCATGAGGTCGCACCTTCCAACACCGTTGTGCTGAAGTACATTTCTAACACACGGTTTCCTGGCTTACATTAGAATGTAGTAACCTGGAGGAGAACTGGATGAGCCTGACACATTTGCTGTGATAGAGAACAGGACAGGAAATTCTCAAAGAATGATGAGAAAATATCAAAAAGACATAGCTCAAAGAGCTCCAACTGGCCAAATGTAAGCATCAAAATAACAATAGCTCGTGAATTATAGCTCATAAAATAAGAATCCAAAAGTCCATACTAAGTCATATTTAAAAGGGATGCAGTTGATAGGAGGTAATGTAAATTGAGAAACAGGAAAAGAAAAGGATAGAACGCGAGTGTCCTACAAAAAGTAAGAGGAAATGCAGACTAATGGTGAAACAAGGTATCAAGGTTGAACATATTCTTCCAAAGTACAAAATGAGGAGAAGCAGAATTGTGCATGTAATCATATTAGGAAGGAGCAGAGCAAAACAAGATACAAATGATCTGAAGCTTCACTTGTGATATCAGAAAATTAATAGGAAAGAATTAGGAATATAATCATATTTAAATATATATGGACAACTTCCCTAAGATTCAGCAATAAATTTTTGGTTTATCATACAAAATATAAACCTGACTACAGAATTTAACCTTAAAGATTCTACTTAATTCTTTTGATAGAGGTTTTAGGGTAATCACACACCAAAATCACTTCCTTTAGGAAGTCACCATTGTTTAGCCTCTCTGGGAGATCTTACCCTCTTTAGGGGTGGTTTGTCAGCTTTCCAGACCCAATGTGAGTGGCATAATGTAATATATTGTTTTTAAATAATTGTACTGTATTTTACTTATCCCAATTTACCTCAGCCAAGCATCAAACATTATTACCTCATGTCAGTGTACTGAGATTTGACATGTATTTTTAATGACTTGGTCAAATCCCCATTTCCATTTTACTGTTCCACATAAAGTTGTGTAACACTTTTCACTTTCCTTGAATACTTACCTGGAAACAATGCCTTTAAAGTTCATCTCGATTGTTGTGGCTTCACTAACAATTCCTGTGTTGTTGAATGTTATCCCACGGTATGCGTTTTCATTGATCCACTGAAAAGCACTTAGGTTATTTCCAGCTTGGGGCCAGTATGAATGGAGTTGCAATAAAAGTCACATACATGCTTTGTGGAAATGTAAGTTTGCATGATTTTGGGGGGAAAAATTCTAAGGGTAAAATTTCTGGGCCATATAATATTATATTATGTTACTCCCATATATCATAATATGATATAATATAATATAATATAATATAATATAATATATTTTGTCAAGTAGCTAAAGAATTTTGCATTTCTAAAGAGATTCATGATGTATGAGAGTTCTAGGTCCTCCACTTTCTGACCAGCACTTGGTGTTGTCAGAAGCTTATATATTCCTATTTCTATGAAGTGCATACTAGCATCTTTCCCTGTCAAATAAGATGATGCTATCTTGAAAATGATCATTATCCACGTGGGGAATTTTCATTCAGTTCCTGATTTGCAAAACTTTATGTGTGGCTATGAAATACAGAAAAGTTTTTGTTTGTGCATGAATTGATATAATTTTCTTTAGATTCTTAAACAATTTCCATAGGTTATCAATTAAAATAAGTCCACCTTTCATTCATAGTATAATTTGTTCTTGGTCATGTTCTACAATTACATGTTTCTGTATTTAGTTTGCTAAATTTTGATGATTTTTTAATCTATTTCCATGAGAGATATTGTTTCTTGTATTGTTTTTCTGATTTTTCTGTCACAGTCATGGTCATCTCAGGACTGACAGTGTTGCTTCCTCTTAGAGTAACACTGCAGGTCTGGGTTTATGGCTTTAAGCGTGCTTTAGGATTTAGCAATAAAATCGTCTAGTCCTGGAGAATACTTTTCATAAATTTTTAATGATGGATTCATTAATTTAATAGTTATGGACCATTATGGCTATTTTATTCTAGAAGAGTTTGTAAAACTTTCGATGTTGAAAACAGTAATTTCATTTAGCTTGCTGAGTCAGACATATATTTGTTTATAAATATTCTTTTCCTTTTTGTGTCGGTGGGGAATATGATGGTAGCATTCTTCCATTTCTGTGTCTAATTTCATTATTTGTGTCTTTTCTTTGTTAGCTTTATCATTCCACTATTGGTAGATCAATTCCATTGATCTTTTTAATAATTTAGCTATTGGTTTTCTTGATTTTTCTCTCTGTATTCAGTGATACTGATTTCTGCTCTCAGATTTATTACTTTGAACTTCTACTTGCTTTATATCTATTTTACACTATTTCTTGTTTCTTTAGAGAGGGGATGGCTTTATTGATTTGATACCTTGTTTGTGCAGACACATTTAAATGTCACAAATCTTTGACTGAGCATGGCTTTAACTCTGTCTCACACATTTCAAAATGTTATATTTTCATTTTTTTCTCAAGTTCAAAATATTGACCCAAATTTCTCTTGGGTCCTTTTCTTAACAAGTGGATTAAAAGGGATCTTTTGGTTAAGTTTCAAACGTTGGAGATAGTTTTATTGTCGATGTCTAATTACATTCCATTATGGTCACATGGCATATATTATCAGATTTTATTTTTAATTTCTTAAGATTTTTTTATCACAGATATCCATCTATACTTGAGAATAGAATGTACATTCTCTTGTTTGGGAAGTTCTCTGTATATGTCACTTAGATCCAGTGACTTCATAGTGAAAATCCTTGCTGACTTTGTATCAGTTCTTTGGATCTAAGAAAAAATCATTGAATTTTCACAATGATGGTAAGATTGTGTATTTCTCAATTCTGTTAATTGTCAATTTTGATAACATCTTTTGAAATGTTATTCTTTGATGATATATTGTTAGGATGGCAATATTTTCTAAACTAATTTACCATGTTCTTGTCATGCAATGACCCTTTCCATCCTAGTTAATCTGGGGAGGGTGTAGAGCAAAGACAAGGTTTTGTAATGCTAATGTAGCAGCCACCCTCTTACTTCTTTTGATTAGTGTTTGTGTGGTGAATCGTTCCTTGTTCTGTTATTTTTCTCTGCAGTTATTATTATATTCAAAATGAGGTTTTTATAAACAATATTTAGTGGAGTTATGTTTTAACCCATTCTGAAAAATCTGTCTTTTAATTGATGCAGTTATTCCTTTTCCATGTATGATAAGTACTAATATGTTTATATTTAGATTCTCCCCTGGAATGGTTAAGATTGTCACTCTGAGTGGCTTAAGAGCTATGGAAGGGGTTTGTAAAGCACATCTCTGAGTGTATCCATACAGATCTTGTGGGTATGACATTGGGGTCTGTGTCTGGCCCCTCACCCCTCCCTCTGTGTGGCCCTTCCATTGCTTTGCTTCCCAGCTGCCACAAATTAAACCAGTGTGTTATGCCATGCGCCTCCGCCATGGTGTTCCCGCCTTGGAGCTAGACAACCATGGACTGACTCCTCTGTAATCATGAGGTAAGCAGGCCTCTTCTCTCCGAAGCTGTAAGTGCAAAGTAATTTGTCCATGAGAGAGGTAATCTAGGTAACACATATCACCACATCACTTTACCTCTCTGTTTTCAGTTTTCACTTTTCACTTTTCTTTTGCTTCTCTGCTATCCCATCCCTTCATTATTCCAATTATTTTTGGTTCTAATAGGATTGAATTTTTAAATAACTCTGTAAGTTCGGTTTATAGTGGATTTTTATAGGCATTGTTTGTTTTAACTACTTACTTAGAAACAATATTTTATCACTTTAAGTGGACTACAACTACCTGGTCTAGTCGCTTGTTTATGGTCTCCGTGGCTCTGATTGACAAATCAGCAGTCACTTGAATGTTCTGTAAGAAAAGCATCGTATTTTCCCACTGATTATAAGATATTTCTTTCTTGTCTGTAAGTGTTTATAGTTTACTTTGTTTCTTGGCTGGGTTTCCTTTGATTTTCATCCTATCAGAGGATTATGAGTTTTTTGAACCTGTAGGCTTATGTCTTTCACCATAGTAGACAAGCCCCCTGGGCTGTGGCTTTAGCATACATCCCAGTTTTTTATATTATCTCAGGGCTACTCACACCTGCATTGTGTTTCTGTTATCAACCCTGTCTAGGACCCGAGGAGCTACCTATCACCGAGCTCCACCTGCAAAATATGTGGTGTATATTTTAGAATTGGACCAGGTATGTGCAGCTTGTGGGTGAGCCCAGATATTGATAAACACTTTTACAGGACTGCGTCATGCAGCTCGCATGTCTCCAAGATCTCCTGTGACTTTCTGGTTCCCAGGAACTCCCTTTTAAATTCCTCCATAAAGCAGGAGGGTTTAGTGCTCCTTGGTGATACACACTGTCTATCATTGCATCTCCATCCAGAAAGAAATAGAAAAGCAGAGGAAGAAAAAAGTGGACACATACGTTCCTCAAAATCGGAAGCGCCAATGGGCACTGCTGCAGCTGCTGCTGTTCCCAAAGATCTGCTCTTGTTCCTGGAGCTGGAACCAGGGGCCCTTCCCTTTTAGTACTGACTTGTACTCACATATTGTAAGCTGTCTGAATTCAGGCGGGAGTCTACATGTGGCAAAATGATAACTTCACTACTGATTTAGGGATACTTTGAATTCTTGTCTGATAACTGTTCTATTATTTTATTTAGGTGTTATAGCTGCAGCGAAAGAGGGAAAGAAGTTGGAGAGGTGCTTATTCCATTTTTCCAGAAATTAAATTATACTTTTAATTAAATATATATGTATATATATATATATATATATATATATAATTGTTCTTTTAAAATTACTGTGTGTCAACATTTTGTGGAGACAAATTAACGAGGAAGCGGGAGGAATAGAGCAAGAAGGGAAAGGGAGAAAGCTGGATGGGACGGATGGAGGGGTGGCAGAAGGAGAAGGAAGGAAGGAAGACGGAGAGAGGGAGAGAAAGGAAGGAGGGAAAGGAGAAGCGAGGGGGGAGGGGAGGGGAGGGGAAAAAGAAGGAAGAGAAAAAAGAGTGAAGGGGAAGAGACAGCAGGGTAATAGGAACAGAAAAGTCGCAGAAGCATGACTGGAAGGAGAGACAGACGACTCCTTTAAAACACGACAGGCTGTCCCTTTAGAAAGACACCAGAACAAGAGAGCCGCAATGTAGAATGAGGTACGCTTCTCAGCACATAGTTCTTGCCACGAAGTCAAGCAGAAATACCACTTCTTTTTCAAAACAAAGATGTGAAGGCTAAAATCGAATGAAGTGCTTATCCTGAATACCATGTAGGTTGGGGTAGGAAAAACCTTCCTTGAAAAGCTTTCAAGAAGTAAATTCCCAGGAGTTATTAAACTGAAGAGCAAAGCACAACATAACCTCAGGGCAAAAGGGTAGTTTGCAGGCACAATTTGCAAATGCCTCCTCAGGTTTTTCTGATCAACTCTAATAGCCTGAGAATCAAAGTTTAACCTCGAAGGAAATTTCAACTTGAATATAAATAAGAAAATATTCTAGGTAGATATACACTTACATCGCATCTTATAATTTAAATAGAAATTAGATAGCTCTATTCATGATTTTTTTCCTTCTTCAGTTTCTTTTATGTCTGTATCAGTTACACAGAGCACTGGATCTCACTTTGGCACATTTGCACATGTGTATAACGTGCTTTGGTCAATCTCAACCTCCTTGTTTCTCTTTTCTCTTTCCTCCCCCTGACCTTTCTCTGATCATCTTTCCCTTGTACAGTAATTATTTGCGATGAATTTCATTTATCTTAAAAGCATATTTAAGTGGTGATCCAACCAAAATTTCATTACCTATGGAACTATTTTGAATAAATGATTCAAACTTCAAATTCAAAATTTATACTTTGGGCCAGGGACATAGCTCAGCAGTACAGCACCTGCCTCACAAGTGTGAGGTCATGAGTTTGATTTCTGGTACCAAAAAAAAAAAAAAAAAACCCAAAATGTGTCCTTTGTGTTCTTTGTTTCTGTTCTACTGTATTTTTCTTAGAATGGGCAAGGTTGAAGAGTATCGGTATATTGGTATTGAGAGTTAGATATTGAATAAGTAAAAAGTAAATTTTTACATGATATATCATCTTTACATATTGTTAACTTTATTCACGTTGTAATTTGTTACTTTTTTTTACTCTTTCATTCTAAAGAGAATAAAAATGATAACAAAATAACAACAAAGACAAAAACAAAACAACAGAAAAACAATAAAAACAATAGACGGAGAAAACCCAGAAACCCAGAAATATGTAAATCATGTCTTGCCTCAGCCATCTATGAATACAATATTCTCACAGAAATACACATATAATTTAAGGTAGCTGAGCAAAATTAATTATTCTTATTATTGGCTTGGTCTTTATTCAATACCTCAATAGGACCAGAATTCTAGTTGGCTGGATTGAACATGTAGAAAATTTCTTTTTTCTAATTAGAAGCAAAATACTCAATAAGATATAAATTACATTTCACTGACTGACCTACAATTTCTTCTAAACCACAGCAGAATGTCAGTTCCACCACTGGTTACAACATGGATGGCTGAGACATTCATCCAGGGTTTCTGAAGGAAAACGTAAAGACACTTTGCCCAAGCCTTCAGTCAATTGCCCCAGCGCTTGTAGATCAGGACAGTGGTCTGATAATTATCTGCTCTGTGGAAAAAGTGGGAAGTTTTTAAAGGAAGAAATTAAAGTCAGCTGCAAAGTAAGAGTGAGAAGTTAAATGAGAAAGACATGACCAAATATTGCCTTAAATCTGACTCTACAGGCTTTTCAAACTTATTTTGGATTCCTAATGGATTAATTTTGGGGAAAGAATTAAGGACTGATACAAAAGCAACAAAAATGAAATTCTTCTCCTAGGGGGCTGCACTATTCTCCATGAATTGGCCTCATATTTGTTTTAATTTTAGTTTAAAACACACAGATGCCTCGCACACTTTGAAGAATCAGTTCTCATACTCCCACCCTTCATTATACTTGAGTAAGTGAGCCTATCTTTAAAAGTAGAGAATTTCCAGTTTCAGATGCCATATATGCTTTTGTCCTTCTTCACAGTGAAATTAAATTGTTACTTTTCAGCCAGTTTACACAAATAAGATCTTTCTCCCATTTCTCTTTATAACTTTGCATTTTGCAGCTGTAGGAGTTTCCTACTGCTGCTGTAACAAATTGCCACAAGTGTAATGGTTTTAAACAACAGAAATGTATTATCTGAAAGTTTGCTAGATCAAAAACCCAAAATATGTTTCACTGATTTAAAATTGAGGACTGTAGAAAAGGTTGTTTCCTTCAGGGACTTTCAAGGAAAACTTCATGTCCTCGCCTTTTGTAGCTTCTAAAGGCTATCTACACTCCCTGACTCACGAGCCATGCTTTCATCTTCAAATTGCAGTGCTCTGTATTCTGCTCACACAGACACATCTCTGCCCTCCTAACCTCCAGGTACAATGTTATGTAACTTGCAATTACATCAGTCTATCCATACTCTCCCTTTCTCAAGATCTTTAACTTAATCACCCTTTCTTTGTTATATAATGTGACATGTCTACACATTCTACTAGTTAGGATATGGATATTACTGGGAGGCCTGTATTAAACCTGTCACAGCAATGTAATCCTCCATATTGTGAGCATATTTGAAGAGCTTTACTTTGTCTGCCCTGCATCAGACAGTTGCTCAAAATCTTAAACAAGATTAATTCATGTTGCATCTATGGGTCAGTTACTTCACAACAATTAATTGAAGATAATTTAATAGAGATTATTAATAAGTGAGCAATGTTGAAAGAAACCAATAATGGATGGGGAGGTTCTCCAAGAGTAGTAATGTTTGAAAGCTCCAAAACTGAATGGCCAAAAGGAAGAAATTATTACTAGGATCCCAAAATACAAACAAACTATTGCTTTAAGAGACACTCACCTTCGGCATGATTTGGTAGAGAAGACCAAATCTATTGTCCAACATCAATCAAGCAAGGGTGGAACAAGGGAAATCAGTATCCCTGACCTCTCTCCTCCTGGCCGTACTTTGGCTGAACCTCACCAGCTGTCAAAGAGCAACAGATCCTGATTGATGCGCCCTATTGATTTATCCTCCAGGGGCACCAAGAGGGTAAGAAGTGTGAAGAGGGGACAAGAAGGAACAAACAGAGAATAGCTAGGAAGGTGCTATTGTTTTCTCTTCACCATCCACTATTTTGCTTTGTCCAAATAAAAAACAGACGTCATTAGCATAAAGGACACACAGAATGCCATCTGAGGCCACGTTGTCACACAATTATGCCATTTAAGCCATATGCCCAACAAAAACCTAAAACATATATTGGAAGAGTGAAGGGAAGTTAAAAACAGAGGAATAGTTAGCAGCCTTGTGACAAAGCTGATAACCCAGGTCTCCTTCATCTGCTACCGTTTTTGCATTACCTTGTCAGCTACCTGGGTTGCCACAGAATGCACTTGATGAGGAATCCAAGCTTTGTTCTCACAAGTTACATATGCTTAATATCACTGTCATTGTTGGAGTGCGATAACTTCTCACTGACCACTGTTACACACAGGAGGCTCTGAGACACCTCCGTGGTCATCCAAGTTGTAATTGTGATATTCTCCCCCTCTGATGAAGCAGCAACTTACTTATCCATGGACAAGCAGGATCAACTTTCCCTGACAATACAGCGTCCACATTCTTCTCTACAGTTCCTGAGAAAATCTGACTGAGGTCCTCTGTGAGAGCGTTCCCCTCGTTAAGATTAGCTGTCAATCCTAAGTTCATGGAACATTAAGAAAAAATTGGTAAATAGCTTTATATGACATAGGGGAGACAGAGAGAGGGAGAGACAGAGAGACAGAAAAATAGATCCTTCATTTTCGGAAACATTCGGCTCGGCTATGGGACGGACAGCACCATATATTTGTTCTAATTGTTAGATGGGCATTGTGTATTTCAGGAGAATACTCCTACCTCAAAGAGCGAAAGAAATACAGAAGCATAATGCTGATATGTACTTGAGGCAGAATTGCAGTTTATTTTGTCAGATAAATATTCCCTTACCTTTAAACAAAAGACTTTGAGTCACATATACTAACCTTGGCAATTCAGGTCAAATTTCATCCCATAATACACAGACTTTTCCATACATGGGAAACCATACCTTATTGTGAGTGTACATCTATTTTTATCTCTAGAGAGTCCATGATCAATGAATCATTGCCACATGTCCCTGAAAGTCAAATACTCTGATGACCACTTGATTCTTGCAGCTTATTAAGACAATTGAGCTCATCTTGTCTTTACTGGTTAGGCACTGATGTGTGGACACTGCAGAGAACAACCATGGCAGACGCTAATGCTTTTCTCTATGAGTTTCCTCCTGTGGACATGTGTACTCATTGGCTGAATTTTATGTAATAGATTCATAACAATATTTCCACCTCCCTGATCCTTTCGGCTCCTTCCACTGCAGTATTCTGGGATTTCTGAACATTGCAGCACTTGTTCCTCCCTGACTTTAGACCACTTCTGTGTCTCATCCTCAATCTGCCATAATTACATCATTCCTGGATGACTAACCGCTCACATCACAGCTCAAACTCAAGCAAACACAACTACATAGGTTCACTTGGCCCAATCTTTCTCTTTTTTATTTTATTTTTATTAGGACATAGGTGTAGCACATAATGATTATGTTCTACATGATATAAATATATATATATATAGAGAGAGAGAGAGAGAGAGAGAGATTTCTATATCCCTCTTTATTCTTTCTTTCACCCATTTTCCTCTCTCCTCCCTCCCCTCTCCCTCCAGCTCTTAATATCCTTCCCTTTTGCAAAAGATCTATCTCCCTATTTCTGATTATCTATATTTTTATTTTTCTCTTTACATTTATTTTTGTTGTGTCTCATATAAAAGAAATCATAGAATATTTTAGTTGTGTGTTTGATTTAGTTCACTGAACACTATGGGTACCAGCTTCCTCTATTGTTCTACCACTGACCAAAATTTCCTTTTCTTGTGGAAGAGTAGCGCTCCATTCTGTGGACATTTGCTCAATCTAATCTTATATTCTTCCTTTTCAGGGGAATTTCCTTAGACATTACTTGTCTTAAAATGAAGGTAACAATATCCATCCTGACCTGTGCATGTGAGATGACACCTATATAAACAGGCAATACAGATCAAAGTTTACTAGCACAGATCCTAGGACACAATTTGCATGCAAAACATTGTGGTATTCTCTCCCCTTACAGCTTTAAAAATCTCCCTCCCACCATATTCACAGACACAGGAAAAATTAACCACAAAATTTGAAATAATATAAACTTCAATGTTTCTTTTCTAGTTATAGCTGTGGATGATATTTTAAATATTAAAAACTACTTTTAGTGTAGACTGTCTCATAGTAGACACTGTAAAATATTATTTGTGGAATTAAATCCAAATCTAAAATTGAACCTGTGTAACTGTCCTTGGAGTTTATTCTCCTTCAAGCACTCATGTGTGAAGAGAAAAAAAATCCATAGGATTTCCAGATTGACCAGTAAAAGATAAATGCACCATAAATTAATATTTTAATTGCTCATGAGTGGGATTGATGCTGAGCCTTGAGTATTCTTAACAGGCTTTGCTCTTCACGCAAACCTCCCTTTCCATCGCCATTGAAGATCAGATTACAAATCAGAGCTCCAATGCAGTAATTATTTCAAATTCAGCTTGGGAAGGTAAAAGTGTTCAGGAGAGAGCCGTTGCCCTTCTTCAGAAGGAAAAAGAACAAAAAGGATTGCTTATTACATCCCCCTACTTGGGGAACGGCAAAGTTCTTACAGAAGCATAATCATCAAGCCGCAGTTAGAAACCACTTTCCTCTTCACATGGCACAAGCAAATGGAAAGATAATACAAGTGGTCCATAAAAATTCATTTATTTATGAAACTTTACTCTCCTATTGTTTAGGAAGGAAGTGTAAGCATACTATTTTCTGCACATGTTTTAATTTATACTAATACTTTTACCAATTAAGTTGTTGGGGAACACCCTTTTAAAAGCTGATGTATTCGGGAGTGGTTTGCCATCTACTTGTGATGTCAATGCTAATTGCTCTAAGAGCCTACAGTTTGGGGGAATTACCACATGTATGCAATGAGGAGGCTGTACTTATTCTTTTGGGAAGCAACTTTCTTAATAACAAAAAGGTGCAATATATAAACTCATAGGCTAGAGTCATATATTACAAATTCATTCCTTCTAAATACTCCCTCAATATATAAAATTGAGATATAAAAGAACGATTCCACGATGTGCTTCAAAAACATACCAGATGTATTTCTCCATTCTTATGGGAACCTGTGGATTAGGCTTCCCACATGAGCAATCCTCAGGCAGGAAAATCATTTCCTCCTACTTTTTCCCACGAACTCTGTTGCAATTTGCAGGACATTATGGGAAATTTGCCACAATATGTGGGACATTTTGGTCTCTCACTGGAATTTTGCAAGCATGCACAGCTATGGCTTGAAGCAAGAATCAAGATATTTGCTTAATATGGTGCGATCTAATGTAACACTTCATGAGGGGATCAGGAACTTGCCTCCTGTGCCCAAAGTCATTAGAACTGACAGTACATCCCATCCATTCAGTCAAGCTGCAGAACACGAAGGCCTATAACCATTAGCTACTGACATCCCTGCTGACTCCACTGTGCTGGAGGTGGCAACCTCATACCTTGGTGCTGGCAAGAGGGGAGAGAAGCTGGCAAACCCAGTCAAAACTGGATTCTCCTTTTAAGAGACATTTAACTTCTGCTGTTCTGTTTACTGTGAATGTCACAGAAGTTTGAGCAGTAACAAACCCATATTGTATGCCCTTAGTAGGCTTGGTAGAACCAGAATCAGGGAACTGATTGTTTCTAAACTAGAACCTGAACTGTTTATTTAATGCAAGTTTTTATTTAGTCAGGGAAATCTACTTTTAAATCAAAATTTTCTTGAAGAGAAATCATTTGATTTAAGGAGAAAATGCTTTCTGCATGCAAACATATAAAATCTTAATCCCATAAAGCCTAAAATTTTAAAAAATACTTTATGGAAGTTGTAAGAAACACTTCAGGTATTTCTACAATTGTATTTTGTTTGTTTATTTTTACTTTTGTAACACTAAAAAAGTAGAAGAAACTCTGAAAGGTATACATAAAGAAAAGTAACTGAAGATAATAGTTTATTTGATAAATTCGAAGGCTTTCTGCCTTGACTTCTATGCTAAGACTGAGTCTCCAAGACATACAGGTATATATATCCTTATTATAAAAATAGCCTGAGAGACTCATAAGTGGAACAGTTAATTGCACTGAACTATAGCTGAGATAATCATGAGTTAGGACTGGCTATTAATTTGGAAGAAAAATAATTCAGTCTGCACACGATGAGTTAGCTCCATGGCAATCCTGGAGATGTGTCTTTTATCAGAGATCATGAAAATTTAAAAATTAAAGACTTGCCAAATTATCACTGTGCCCCTCATGATGGAAATCCTTTTAAACAGATTGAAAAAAAAAACTAATCAAATTCTAATTCAGTTTTTAATAATAAAAAAATTCCTGATAAAAAAGCAAAAGCATATATACCTTGAAAGTTGGTCCAAAATTCTCTAAAGAGTTATATAAAATAGTTACTTCTGATTTCTTACTTCCCCTCAGCTACCAGCCCAAACCACTCTGCCTGCTGTATCTGCTCTTCCCCATGTTTACACACACACTTTAGATGGAAGCCCTTTCTCCTGTGGTTAGCACAGATAAAATGACGCTAAGTGTAAAGACACATTTTTGTCCCTGTCTTCCCTTGACCTCCAAAAACATCATACGCAGCTTTTTTCATAGTCTTCTTGATAATCTCACCTCCCCTGGCTCTTGTGTACACTATGTTCCTGGTTTCTCTTCTACTCTGGAAACTCCTGGCAGCCTGTTCTCTTTTCCCCTGGGCATTAGTCATCTTCTTTTCTGCTACATACTCTCTTCCTAGATCATCTCATTGAAGTGTACTGCTCTGGCTTGCACATGCCCCCAAAATTTCTTATGTTGAAAACTTAACCCCAAAATCACATGTTCATGATATCTGGAGATGCGGAAACTGGGAAGTGACTGGGTCCCGATCACTGCTTTTCTGCATATGTTAATCCATTCATGGGTTAATGGGTCAATGGGCTAGCGTGAGAGCAGGCAATACAAGAGCTAGTTATCTCCTGCATGCTTGCTCTGTCTGGTAGTGGGTGGTGCTGTGCCTGTAGGTTGTAGCAAAAGGCCACCAGATGCTTAGCAGAGGTCAGGACTATGCTCTTGAATCACCAAGCTCCCCAGATCACAAGCTGAATAAAGCTATAGTCTGTAAACTACCCAGTCTCAGATATTTTGCTCTGGTAACAGAAAACAACTGAGATTTTCACACAAATGTTTGTACAAACCCAACTCTTTTAAGTCCGGAGCTCCCACTTCAGGTTACTGCCTTACTGTTCACTTGGTTATCCTGCAGAAAAGATACCCAGAACTAACCTCATCACAGATTTCTATTCTAAGTTGTTTTGCTCCAATATTTCCTTAGGACAGCATATTGATCCAGTTGTCTAAGCCAGAAATCTAGGAATAATATTTACCAGTTCTCTACCCCAATTTTCCCCTACATAACTAATCCTATGAGATTTCTGCCAGGATTTTGATTGAGGTCATCCTCTTTAGCCCATCTCTGCTGCCAGGATCCTTAGTGAAGCTACCATTACATTTTATCAGACCATTATAACAATCTCATAGGTAAGATTTCCATTTGTACTCATGCCTTGTGTGAACTTAAGTCCCAGTACAACCAGAGTAACATAAGTTAATAACTAAGCAAGTAAGTAATACACCATTATCACTCTCTGCATGAAGAGCAAGGTTCTGAATGGTTTCTCCTCTGTGTACATCGTTAGCACGGCTTCTACACACTCCTTCCATACTTTCTGCTTCTGCCGCACCTACTTTTTTCAGTTTCTTTAACACAGCCTTGTGCCTGTCTGTGTCGTATCTTGGTGCCTTGCTGTCTTGGTTACTTTTTTCTCATTGCTGAGACAAAATACCCAATGCCCAAAATGAAGGAAGGAAGGGTTTATTTAGCTTACAGTTTGTGGAGGTTTCAGTCCATACTTGGCTGGTTCTCACTTTTGAGTCATGACGTGAAACTTATCTGCGCATAAGTAGTAAGACCCGTGAGGGTATTGAACTCTATTTTATTCTCCATGGTATTCTTTGCTTCAGCATGTTGTAGGTGCTAAATCAATATTGGTAGAGGGAATGAATGACATGCTCTGAAAATTATTACTAAATAAAAACAGATACTGTCTAAAAATATCAATCAGCCTAAGAACTATTTAACTACCATAGGACCTGCCATGTACAGTGAGGCTAGTGATATTGATAATGAAAGAAGGTGATGAAGGGCTGGGGATATAGCTCAGTGGCATAGTGGCATAAGTGTCTGCCTGGCAAGCACAAGGTCCTGAGTTTGATCCCTGGTACTGCAAAGAAAGAAAAAAAAAAAAAAAGATTGAAGGTGACTGAAAGACAGGGACGTTGATACTGCTGGCGACGATGAAGAAAGCTAACAAAATGCTATAGACAAAGGTCATAGAAAAAGTACCAGACAAATATTCATCATAACTCTGTAAGTAAATACTTGTGTCCCCTTTTTATAAGAAACTGAAATTTAGAGATATAAAGGTGAATTGTGCAATCACTATCATTAAAATTTGATGACCCTCTCAAGCGTGTTTCCATTATTATTTTCTATGAGATAGAAGAGGACATTTTACTATTTTTTCAAACCAGTAACTCCAAACTTCATCTATTTAGTGCCCTTAGGGGAAATTTCTGACCTTTAATAATGAGCTTATTAACAAACATTTCCAATAATTTAAGCGCATTGTTGCTCACATTAAGTAAGTTAAACTTTTTTCCTTTGGTACAGGCAAAGCATTAATCTAAAATGTAGTACGTCCAGAAAGCAAGTCAGTCAAACTAGTGGTTTTTCTTGTATTGTCTCTAAAAATCTAATTTCTTGCTTAAATTAAGCAAAATGTTTAATATTTCAAAATATTAAAATAGAAATTTTCTTAATGTGGAAAGTAAAGCTATAAAAACTAGAAAAAATAATTTATAATGAGTATTTTACCTATTGTTAATAATGTCATATATTTTTTTTATTTTAAAAAAATACAAGTACAAAAACATATTGACAAACAGACACCAATTAGCATAAAAAATAGTACAATCACAACTAATCTATAGACAAGGTGATATGATCTCAACAGTGGTTATTGCTTTATCCATTGATATCTTCGAAGTGTAAATATATAAGCCCATATACAGACATGCAAATTTAGTCAGACAA
>PVLD010001975.1:0-135790 GCA_004027595.1 Dinomys branickii
CGCTTGGACCGAGCCAAGCTTCTTCCCCGCGGGGATCGTCCCTGGCTCCCAGCGTCTGGGGCTTTCCCACGTCTCGCCCCGGCAGCCTGGTCCGCCCTACCACATCTCCCCCGGCATCTCAGAGAAATACGCCCAGTTTAAACTTCCCAGCCGAGGTCCCGGCATTCACGCTCGCCAAGTCTGTCTCGAGCTGGTGGTGGTTATTAAGGAGGTTCGCTCCCTTGCTGCTCACCTGGTCGCCATCTTCCCCGGATCCCTCTGTGAGCATCTTTAGATGTACTGTCTTAACTGCCTTGAGCCTTCAGGTCCTCGATCAACTCAAAATGTTTAGCATTCATGGTCATTTTGAGTGTACGGAAGAGTCAGAAGTCACACAACGCCAAATCTAGTCAATAAGATGGTAGGGTACACAATGTTACATTTTTATGACTCTGACATTTTGTGGAATGGCACTTAAGGAGTATTTACCATAATTGTGATAGAAAAACATTACAGAACTATTTCAGAAAATGGCCAGAATGGGATAATATTCTTGAATTTGGGGGGAGTACTTTGAGGGGAATTAATCTCAATATACTTTTACTGTAATTTTTTAAAATTTAAATGTCACTGTTGTTGATCACCCACTGTGTATTAGAGACACATAACTCTATGCAACTGTAGCTGACTGCATTTTCTCCCATTGGAGAGAATGTTTTACAAAATTGACTCTTTTGTTACTTAGAGTTGCACCCCTGTAGACTAAGGAACTTTGCGACTGTCAAGGTTAAAAGTCATTCCTTGTTTCAGTAGAGTGTCTTTGCCATTTTTGCCTATTTGCAGAAGGGCTTTTAACCAGAGATGTGTATGTGTGTTGTGCTTCTTTGAACAATGTGAGAGTCTGAGGATTTATTTCAGCTCTATCAATATTTTTCTGTCTCTCTCTTTTCTTCTCACTCTCTCTCTCTCATTAGAGGAAGCAGCAGATATCTCCTTAGATCAACCCCATGTCACATTTTATACTTCTCCAATTTTGTCTATGAGGGGATAATTGAATAAAGTTTTCACAGTACCTCAGAAAGTGTGAGTGAATTTTCACTGCAGGAAAGAAATGGTTTTGACTAAAGGGATGAACCTTGGTAGATGCATTATGTATGCAGTGATCTGTTCCCTCATCACTCTTCTTGTGCTTGCTTGTAGCTTGATTATACATTCCTAACCCTGAGCTTAACCATACAGCTTGTTCTGACAAATGATGTGTGAACAGACATACTGTTCATCACTTCCTTTTAGAAACATTCAGGCCCTTGCCTAATGTGGCTCTGCCTCATCTTCTTTGTGCATTTAGCACTGAGTACAGCACATCCTGGAATTCTTTGAAACCAATTCTAATAAGAACTCATTACAGATGAGTAGAGTTCAGATAATCCACAAGTCACCAGCAATTCCACAAAAACTGTAAAGCTGGTGGGAACTGAGTTGTTGTAACTGAGTTGTTTGAGGTTATTGGTCACTTCAACAAAAATGATTAAAATATAATCATTAAAATAATGATTGATGTATAAATGCTAGGTAGCGCTTGCATTTAGGTAGAAAGTCCGTTTCAAGGTGTAAGAAAATCAGTTGCAATATCCAAGAAGTTTATAAATCTCACCATAACAAAGTTTTTGAAAGTTTGTTTGTTTGTTTGGTATGACCAGATGCCATAAGAAAAATAAAATAAATAAAATGATCAAGTTTCATGTTTGGCAACAAGAAAAAGAACTGTTAATATTTATTCTGTGACTTGTGAATCATGCTATTGAACGGAGGGTCAAATTAGAGGTGAAAGCAGAGAACGCGAGGTGAGCGACAGCGTGCCCCGTATACGCACTGGGCTGCGATCTCCTGACGATTCTCTCTCAGCCACTGGGTTTAAAATAGAACGGCGTTCCATTCCCACGGACATATTTCTGACTCTGATTTGGGAGGCTTTGAGGGTCTTCTTCAAAATCTAACTTGCACTTATTTCATGAATGTTTAAATTATCGTGCTTTCTGAAATGCGTGGCCTTCTTTTGTTTATGAACGTGCCTAATCTCACCCTTGTTTAAATATTATAGGGTCCCCCACCCTTGCACTACTCTACAGCACAATCTCCAGGGCCATTGACTGGTATTTTTTCCTTTTATCTATCATTAAAAAATATGACCTGAGAAATCTGCAAAGCGAAGGTAAAAGTATGTCTCTTGCTTTTGGGCTTGACTCTTTCTAAGATCTCTGTGCCTCCCCTTTCACAAAAACTATTGAAGAGCAATTTCAGTGTTTCTATGTTTTTAAAATGATAATTCACTCTATATGAAAGTTTGTAAAAAGCTTAGCAAAACGATAATCGTGACAATGGATCCAACATTTTACTACGGGGTCCTGTCCTGAAATAAGAGAGGAATTTACTGATCAAACTTTGCATAAAGCTTCTACTCTAAGCATTTGTTTGTTTGTTTTGTACAAATTTCTTCAGTTATGATCATCTGGAAAGTCTTTATACTGTATGTCAGCATATCCCAGCCATTTGTAATTGAGTATGAGAACACTTGCCATGAAAAGCTTTTAATTAAAATCATGAACAGTAGATGTGAAATAGTGAACAGAGTGATGTGACTGAACAGGAAATCAGCCGTGAAAAAGGTCTTCACAGGAATAGACCACTCGTTTGTACATGAATGGCAGTGTGGAGAGACTTGGTTGATAGTTCAAATGTGGAAAGGAAGAATTGACCTGATCACACTTTATGTCATTGTTTTTGGGAAGGAAAGCTCCTCTCGTAGATTTAAACACGTACAAGCTCAACAGTACGCAAAATGACCAGCTCTGCAAACTGAATATAGTTGACAGGCTGAGATCATATCCCTGAAATTGTGCCTTTTTCAGTTTATTATTTATTATTTATTTATTATTTATTATTTATTTCAGAAAGGAGGACTCTACCCAAAATAAAAGTGTACTACAGACTCTGGCCCTGTAGGCTCATCTCTCTTCAAATGGAAATGAAAAGACATGGATTATGTACATATTAGCAATGGGATTGGAATAAGGCCTGCATGCCATAAAATAATGAATAAAAGAACAAAATTAGAGAAAATCCAAGTCAGTAAGCAAACGTGGTTGAGGTGGAGTCTCACACAGAGGCACGCAAGTCCCCCAGGCCTTATGGAAAGCCAAGCACTACAAAGGAAAAAGGGAAAAAAAGGAATGGATACGGGTTCCTTAAGCACAAAACTTTAGGAAATCCATTTGATCGGCCATTACACAATGAAGCGAAAGTCTACTTAGAGAATAAGTTGTTACAGATAAATATGAAGAAACAAGTCTCTGTATACTACAAGGAGATTTAGGAGAACATTGAAAGTGTTTCAACTTCTATATCTTTCAAAGTAATCACTATTTTATAGATAATGGTTATATTTTAAAATTCATAAGGGGAAGTCTGTGAAAATATTAAAATGAATATTTTAGAACAAAGATATCTGGACAGATGACTTACTGTTATAATTGGATGCTAATATTTGTTTCTAATATATTTTTGCTAAAATATGAAATCTTTTATTATTTAGTATATTAAGCCCATTAAATATTGAAATAATTATATTTTTAAGACATTTTACTAATTTGCATAACATAAAATTCACCTGCTTTTGCAATAAAAGTCAATGATTTTTATTATGTTTATAGATTTGTACAGTCTCTAATACTATAACATTCAGAACATTTCCTTTACTCTCAGAAAAACCTTGTATCATGAGTAATCTCTACTTTTACGCAAAGCTACTCCCAACCCTGGCAGCTATGACTTTATATTCTGTCACTACGTATTTTTTGTCTGTTTTGAAAATTTTATATAAATTTAATTGTATAGGCTTGGGATACAGCTCAGTGGAATAAGCACCAGCCTGGCAAGAGCAAAGTCTTGAGTTTGATACCCAGTACTGGAAAAAAAAAAAAAAAAAAAAAAAATATATATATATATATATATATATATATATATATAGCATATGGTTTAGTGATTGACTACTCCACGCATTGTAGCTTTCATAAATATTCAGTTTATCTTTATTACTAAACAGTATGTTTGAATATGCTGCATTTTATTTTTATATTCAACAGTGCATAGATATTAGGATTATTTTCACTTCCTGACAAGTAGGAGTAATGGTGCTACAAAAAGGAATGTACAAGTTTTACATAGACGCTTGGTTTTCTTTCTCTTAGGTAGACATCTAGGAGTAGAATTACTGGTCTGTATGTTTATAGTTAACATAAGAAAATGTTTTATGAGTGAATTTTCTTCCTGCAAACCTACAGAATGCAAAACTGCTTCTCTCTCAAATACTGCAAAATACTTTTAAAGAAACTTTAAAATGTGAACATGTTTCATCTTCCAGGGCAGCTGTGGTCTACTTTTGAAATTAAAAAATAAAAAAGAAAGAAAAAGAAAAGAAAGAATTAATTGGGAGCTCTGAGTTTCAAATTTAAAATGGTGGCTTCTGCCAAACATACATTTTTGTCAAAGTCGCGTTTGTACTTGCTGCAGGTTCTCTGAAAACCTAAATGACAAAAATGATCACATAAGGTGGTAATTTTGTAATTTTTTGGCTGAGTGGCCCTGAGTCTATTGGCACCCAACAGTGAGGAAAATTATTTATAAACAGCCACATCATATGTTACACCAAAGTTCTGTATTGCCTCAAACTTTAAAAGCATTGCCAAAAAAATGTTATTGTGACAAAGATCTGACATGATTTTTTCTCCCCTTTGTGTTACTAGGGATTGAACCTTGAACCTGAAACCTGATTCCTGTTAAGCAAGTGCTCCATTGCTGCTGTGGCCCTAGGTCTCTGATCTTATATTTGTACCCACTTTACCCGTCTCAGTTTCAAAATTAGTTTATTTCTCATAAAATTAATCTCATATTTCACATTTACATAACATTTTATCTTCATTGTTCTTGATTTCTTAAAGATATTGAAGAACTACATAAGCTAAATTTATTAAATGTCTATAAATTTGTAGACATTTAAAGTTGTTGCTATACTATTAAATAGGGAATTGTAATGACTTTCTTATAAGTACCAATGCAGGCATTTCATAAAACATGTTAAAGCCAGTAGAGGTAAGTGTTAGTAAATTTATTTGTTTTTGAAGGGTCAAATCTCCTTTTAAACTTGTTTATTTTTCACTGAACTAAGGCTGAAGATGGGAACCAGCCAAAAATTATATTCACTCATTTCCCTTGTATATTAAGCAACTGCTACATTAAAATAAATTATACTGGTTACAGATGACAATACCACCAATAATAATGACGTTCAAACTTATCAGTACTTTTTTTTTGAGACAAGATCTCACTGTGCAGATCAGGTTGGCCTTGACTCGTTATGTAGCCCAGGCTGGCCACAAACTCACAGAGACCCTCCTGCCTCAGACTCCAAGTGCTAAAAAATGTTGTCTGTTTCATAGATGAACAAATCCTTTTGATAAAGTATCATCTTGTTTAGGTAATTTCACAGGGATGTGAAGCACTCAGATCCTTTTCCTCATATCAGAATTTCTCTCCACAGAATTCATTCCCATGGTCTACACTGCTGAGTTCACAATTTTCAGACAGGTGCCGGAGTTACAAAACAAATGGCTATACAATTCCTGCTGAGAGGAGTTTGGAGTCATTTGGGAAAGAAAGAATGACTGTATGGAATTGCAACCAAAGATGGGAAATATTCTCTTTCATCCTATACATAGGGCTGAAAGAAGTGAGGGACTGCAGGGAAGACTTCAGCAAAGAGATTGGTAGAATTCACTTGAAGAAATTGATACAAGACAGGAGAATTGTGAATAGAAGATCTTCAGACCGATAAGCTTTAGAGGAATTGAGGAGAGAAAAAAATGGGTGCGCATATGGGACAATAAATGTCGAGAAGCACAGCCACACGTTGTGGCATGACATGTAGCAAGTCATTAATCTGGAATAGCCCACCTTGCCTTGATCATAGGAAACATTCTATGTTGAAGTGAAGAGTTTTTATTTTGTTCTGAAGTCCACCACTTCCCTGGTGACGGAAGTAAACTGCTAGATGGGCATGTAGCAAAAGTGATATTTACTGCAAGTGTTTATAAACAATGTAGAACAGATCCTCATGTCCGTGGTTTTGTTTTTAACAAGATATATGTATCACTTATTTTTAATTGCAAAATTCCTCAATATAAAACAAGAAATTACATTTCTTAACTGGGAAAATTAGCTTAAGGAGACTGAGGAGAAATTAAGGACAAGGTAGAGGCTCAGAAAGCAGGAGGCATTTGTGGAGGGCCAGGTCAACATTGGTGGTATCACTGACCAAGGACCTGTTGGTGAACACTGAAAGGCAATGTGGAGAGAGTGACAGGAGTTTTACATAGATAGCAAGGAGGAGAGCTGAAATAATCCTATTCATCATTAAGCCATCAACATTATTTTATCGTAAAAGCGATACCTAGGGACATGCACCTTTCATTGCTTATTGCCTTCTCCCTTTGGTTTATAATTTACTCACATCTTGTACCACAGAGAATGTTTCCACTTTTTCTCCTATGTATGTATGTCTTAGTTGCTTTCTTGTCACTGAGACCTATAATTCTAATGAGAAAAGGTTAGTTTGGTTCACAGTTTACAGATGTTTCACTCCATAGCAAGCTGGCTGTCAGGGAGCATGGCACAGCAGAATGGAAGAGAAGGAACAGCCTCTATCATTGCAGCAGGAGGCAGAGAGATCAAGGGAGGAGGAGGGAGATAGACCTTCCAGCCCACACCCTCACTGACCCACCTCCTCTGAATAGATTCTACCTTCCAAAATTACATCTAACTGAAAACTCATCAGTGACCAGTGCACTACTGAATGTCTTCCCTTCACTGTACAGTCACCTCCCTAATGTCCCCTTCAGGTGCACATGAGGCTTTGGAGGGGCATGTGGATATAAACCACAGTAATTTACTTAGTGCAAAACACTTGGACATCCACACTGACACATCTGCTTCATTTGGTTGCTTGATTCCTCAAAGCACCCAAATGTCAATGACTTGAAATAGAAATTTTAAAGAGATATTGGCAATATTATAAGACAAATGTCATATAACGTATACCACAAATATATCTGATCACAAATTTTCCTTTTCTTGAGAAATGCACAGCAATGCTTTCCATTTGTCTCAAAGCTCTTGGTTAATCACTATTCACTAGTTTCCCTTTCAATTCTAATTAAAGAAGTTTAGCATG
Organism: Dinomys branickii; assembly: GCA_004027595.1. Classification (NCBI taxonomy): domain Eukaryota; kingdom Metazoa; phylum Chordata; class Mammalia; order Rodentia; family Dinomyidae; genus Dinomys; species Dinomys branickii. The sequence goes on from PVLD010001975.1 coordinate 7,265, forward strand.
TAATACATAGATATTTGGCTCTTTATTTGTACCTTTTCTTTATTTTTAACATAGGTACATACAAAAACTAAAGCCCAAATTCTAAAACAAATGTTTTAACTTTACATATACGAGACCGGAGATGTCAGAATAAGGAAAAAAACTTGAAATGTTTTCTGAGTATAGACTGTATTTCCTTTGGAAAAGACACCTGTTTTCCAAAGCAGAGTGTGACAAGTGCTCTAACTATAGAATCTTGTGAAGTTCCAGATGCGGTGGTGGCATATTTATTTATGCATTACTTATCTATGTATTATGTAGACAATAAATATTTTAAATATATTGAAATATTTAAAAAATATTAACATAAGTCACTGTAAAACTTGTTTTCTTCTTTTAGAGAAAAATAAAAGATTTCACTGTAGTGGATACAAAATACTTCCCACTTGATTTTTCTTTGTCTCTGTTGGAATCTGGAAGCTCCACTCAGATGTCATTGAGATTGCAGCAATTACCCATCTTTCACTGTGTACCAGCTGTTGTGAGCAATAGGCTCATTTGACATGCATTGGGATTGAGATATCACAGCTGTTATAATTTAATTCTGGTTAGGTCAAAAGGCTTCATTATTATCAGTTCAAAATATTCATAAAATATGATAAAATGTGCACATATTTCCAATTAGACCTCCACAGCCTCTTCCTTTCACATATGGTAGCTATAGCTGCCTTTTGAAAGGTTAATATTCTCTTCCCTGATCATAATCTGAACATTTTTGTATACATTGCAATCATTACTGTTTGACTTTTATTGTGATATTGAGAGCAGCTGATTGAAAACAGCTTTCTGCATTATTGGCATTTGCAGACAACAGGCACTGGGAGAACCTTTCTTCATTACCAAATTCTCTAAAAGCTTTCCCGTTACTCATACAAAATTAGTATGACGTTTTAAAGACCTATACTCTGCCTCTGCCGATATTCAACTTTGTAAATTAGGACAATCGACAGTATTGCCTTTTACAATACTCTCCAGATTTAGTTCTTACATTTACAGTTGCGTTGGTTGTAGGTTGAGCTTCCACAAATGATTAATTTTCATCTCTAAGCAAAAGTAGTAACCAAGTGCTTTGGCCAGATCATTCCCTACCTACACAATTTAAGCAATCAGATTTAGTCATTAGGATTGTTAAAGTAATTGGATCGACTGCAATTTTCTGGTTATTTTGGTCTTAAACACTGAATTACTTCCACTCTATATTGCCTCGATCAATTTCAGACAAGTGGAGATTACTCTAGGAAAAGGAACAAGGCTATGTCTATTAAGGAAGGAATATATTTCTGGCCTTCACACTTATAAAAGTTTTAGCTATGCAGTGGTCGATCAGCATACAATCATGCCCTACATAATGATGTTTCAGTTAACAGTGGGCTTCAGACATGATAGTGTAACTTATGTGTGAATCAGGCTATATCATCTAGCATTGTACAAATGCACCTTATCTTGTTTGCATAGTGACAGAATTTACCAAGAACACATTTCTCACAATGCATCTTCACCCTTCAGCAACACAGGAATATACTTGCTTATTTAACATGAATACAAAACAAATAACTTATTTATTTTCACGTAAGGGAAAGGTTAATAGATACAAGCAGGTCAAATGTACTAAGGGCTCATTTGAATATAGCATTTAAGTTTGTGTTCACTTTGGCATTAACATAAGGATGCTTCATAAGAAAGATCATTGTCTTCCACAAGATAAACTGTTAAAATATGCCAAGCTGTCCAGAGATGAGGAGCGAGGCTGAACTAGCATTCTAATAGCATTGTTTTGAAAGAATTCTAAAATGTCGACATTCTCTTTCTTTATGATACTTCTGATGTTTCTACTACCTATATTACAATATCGGACATTAATTGTTTCAGACATTAGTTAGCCTGGAGGGACACTAAGTCTGTCTTCTTTCTTAATAATTTTCTTTTAAGTTAGAAGAGACTGTTCCAACCTTTGTGTGATGTATGTGTGGTTTCTCTTTTCAGTCTAACTGAGGAGTAAGGATGGAACAGGCAATACTGAAAGGAAGACTTGGGCATAAATGTAAGCACTTCTATACATCCTATGGAGTGGTCAGAGAATAGACTTATTTAGACAAAGGTATACTTGGCTATTTTCATAGGTTGAGTTTACCCTATCCACATCCCACAGTTGTCACTCATTTTACATATCTGCAATACCTTTCAGGACCACTCTCCCCACATGTGGGGATGCACATAATATCTTAGTTCTGATTGGTAATGCTTGCTTCTCTTTTTAGTTCACTTGCAAATAGATGTGTTCATCCCTTAGCAGCCTCAGGCAACCAGAGCTAATATATTAGCAAGCTGAAACCAAAACGCATATTGTGAAACTTCACATGGGTATCCTTGGCAATTTAGTGCCTTTTTCTAGTTCTGCCCTTGATCATTCAGAGAAGTGTTCTCATAGAAAAGCAGAACAGCCTTCATAAGGTAGAGCTGAAATAGCACCAGAAAAGAGGCACTATAAAAGAATATGATGCTTCTCTGCAGGAACAGTGTATTCACTAAATCAGGGGCTTTTATTTGTGTCTGAGAACTAAATTTCAAGGCCATATCTATCTCTTTAGTTAGTAAGGGTGCTGCCAGTATTACCTGTGTCAGCTCACAATCTTTGGGAAGAAGAAGACAGGACTTCCACTGAATCTTATCTCAAAATTTTATTAAAGAAAGTTGAATACACTGTGTAAAAGGAAATTATGAGTGGGCGGCTGGGGTAGGAACTGTTGATAAAGAGCAGTACCATCTGCCTCTCAGTTAAGAAAAAGAGAAGAAAATGTGAAGGCTTAAATACCATGGAGGCTTCTGCAGACCAACTGCCAGAGATTTCCTTGTCCACTTGGAATAGGCCAGCACTAGCTGTCCTCCTGTCCTTAGGCAGGCCCTGGGAAAAGCCATAGAGAGAAGGCAGCTTTGGTGTAAGTGCAGGGAGGGGATCAGAACTCTGCAACAGCTCCACTTGCTCAATTGCGTATGTTGCGGTTGGAGATGTGTGAGGTGCATCCCATTCTGCACCTCAGGGTCCCTGGACTCTAAACACAGTCTCTGTTTTCATACCCCACCTCCCCGCCTCCTTCCTTCCTTCCTCCTTCCCTCACTTCCTTCCGTCATCTCTCCCTCCCTTTCTTCCTCCCTCCCTCTCTTCCTTCCTCTATGGCCTCACTTCTTGCTGTCATCTATTAAATGTCCTCCTTTTTATTATATCATGCAATTTTGTCCCAACAGTAGCTATTCATTTTACAGTCCCTTTAAAATAACGATACAATAATAATTTTTCCTCTTGATACAGAGCTGATTTCAACCTGTTTTTTTAGAATGTCTTTGCAATACATAATATTTCCATACCTTTTGAGGAATTGGTAAGTGTGTTTTCTGTTGCTCATTTTAGAACCACTTTTCTCCACATCCCCCACCTTTATCCTTCCCTCTGATATCCTTCTCCATCTCTCAGAAGTCTGCCTTCTTCTTTCCTGCAATTTGTCCAACACTCTAGTCTTTTATAATCTAGATTTCTAATATAAAAGAAACCATATGATATTTAAGCTTGTGCCTGACTTATTTCACTTCACATTATGATCTCAAGATCTATCCTTTTCCTGCAAGTGACCTTAATTTATTCTCTTTATGTCTGACTAAAATTCCATTGTGTACATTTACCAGATGCACCTAATCAATTGATCTGGTGGTAGGGATCTAGACTGTCTCCAAGCTTAGCTTTTGTGAATTGTGCTGCTATAAATTGGTACACATGTATCACAGCAGTAGAAAGACTTTAGCTTTGGGGACCATACTAATGAGAGAGAACTGGCTAAATGGAATTTCTATTTGTTATTTTCCATGGAATCACTACACTGATTTCCATAGTTATAGTACTCATATTTACATTCCTTCCAGCAGTAAAGAAGTGTTCCCTTTCCTCCACTATCTCCCCAACAAAATTTGTTTTAAGTTTTGCACATGGTTGTTCTTTCTGTGGTAACATGGGATCTTGTTTTCAACTTCATTTTCTTAATGGCTAAAGATGCAGAACAATCTTTCTCATGTACTTCTTGGCCATTTGTACTTCCAGAAGAAGTGTCTACTTACTTGCTCATTTTATAATTGGGAGTGACGTTTTTGAAAGAATACATAATTTGCATATTTTATATATTCTAGATATTCATCTTGTTTCAGAAGAAAGCTCCCCTCAGCGTTCTATTGCTGTAGTCAACATGGTACATGGGTTTCTTTTTCAAACTGTACCTCATTCACTTATTTATTTTTAGGTGCTAGAGTTCAGAGTCAGGCCTTTATACATGTTAGACAAATATTCCACCACTGAGCTTCATCTAAGACCCATAATTATACGTCTTTTTCCAAAGCTTTTTCTTCGAGCTCTGGCCCCAGGTATCTAAACCTGATATCTCCATATTAATGGTTTTCTTATATTGCAAGCTTGTATGGGGCAGAAACCTGACTTCTCTTCCCTTATGTGTCACTTCCCCCCTTGAAATTACCTTGAATTGGAAAATAAGGCCAGACCTGGTCCAGTTATTCAGGCAAGAAACTTGTAGCCACTTGGCCCTGCTGTGCACACTCAGCCATTGGCCCCAGGCTTCAGTCCTTGCATATTTTAGTATTCCCTCTATAATCTCCACGTCGCTCTCTCCTATAGGCAATGGCAGCAGCCTTTCACCCCCCCCCCACCTTGGGATTTCTGTGCTGTTCTCTGTAGTTGCCCTAGCAGAATAATACTTGTGCATTGAGTATCAGATAATCTTTTTTTCACCTTAGATGCTTTCCTATTGCATTTTTCTCTTATTAGTTCATGTTTCCTCTGCCTTGTAGAGTCTCCAACTTGGAGAGTCTCTCTCATCGTTTATTGAGGCCATGTTCCTTGATCTGATGGATAAAATAAAACATATTGAGAGTGTTCTCTTTCTCTTAAAAAAGGCTCAGTCTGAACAAATTTTAAAACAGACCTACCATTTTAAAGCAAACTAGTCCCATTATTTAGTTCTAAAACTAAACATCAGATCTTCAGAAAGCTTACATGAGAATCTTTGCCAACATGTACTTCATTTTACAGAGTCCTACCAATTGCCTTCAGTCAGATATGTTTATTACCATATACAGTATATCATTAAGCTTATGTCAGACTGGATAGCCAAGCATTATTTCACATACTGCCGAGAAAGCTACCACTTTCTCAAAAGAGGATATATTTCTTTTATGACATTCATAGTTTTTATTTCATACCATAAACTACTTTGAACATCATATTTACCTATACCTATCTACCCCAAATAGATGGTTAGTGTCCCCAGTCCTTTTATTTATTTATTTTTTTCTATTTCCACTTGGCTTTCCAATTTTATTTTGCTTCATAATATGGCTCTCCATGCTTTTCACACAATATTGTCCTTCATACTGTTAAGGAAACTGGAAAATGCAGAGAAAGAAGAGGTTTTTTTTTTTTTTAAAGAGAAAAGAAAACAAAATAAAGGTAAGAACAAAACACAAAAACCAATAAAAGTGACACAGAATTTCAAAACAAGATGATAGGAAATTAACAATGGTTGTTACAGTACATATTGTTATTTTCAATGAAGTTGCTCAGATTACCAGATGTAAGAATGCAAGGTTGATCAAGCAATTAAGAAGAATAAAAGATAGGGGCTGGGGATATAGCTCAGTGGAATAAGCGCCTGCCTAGCAAGCACAGGGTCCTGAGTTTGATCCCCAGGACCGCCAAAAAAAAAAAAAAAAAAAAAAAAAAAAAAAAAAAAAAAAAAAAAAAAAAAAAAAAAAAAAAAAAAGAAGAAGAAAAGATAATAAAAAATTAGAAACAATACAGTTTCACTAATCAAGATGGTAGGAATTCAACAATGCTTGTTATATTGCATGTTGTTGTTTTCAAATTAGTTGTTCAGATTACCAGATCTTAGCATGCAAAATTGTAAAAGAGAGATTTGAGCATTAACTGTTCCTTTCAATAAACAAATAGACATCAGCGGTTCAATTATCCCTGCTATCCCTGTACATACATATATATTAGAAAGAAGAGTTTTACACAAAGATCCTTTTACAAATTTTAACCCTAGACGCGGGCACACAATTCACAAGCTTTATTATCACTTGACAATTTTTAAATTGCAGTAGAAGGTTCTGGTCACCTTTTCCTTTAAGAAGGACTCCTGTAATATCTTGCCCACCAAAATGCCAATGTAGATATATGTCCAGATTGCACACCAGCAATAACAAGACACACTTTTCCATGAAATAATTTTTATTGTTCACAACTTGGGCCATATCAAGTAAAGCATACCATCACTGCCACTTCCTATCAATTCCAGCCAGTTCAACCCTTCTCTTTGACCACAAACCCTAAGACTATCTCTTTTCCCTTGAAACTTAAATGAAAATCCTGTGCCTTTTATATTATTTTACTTGTTGGAAGAAATGCTGCTATCTCTGTGTCTGTGCAGTGCTGTTCTCTTAAAGGCTGTGACATTGCCTCAAACAAAACGTATAATCCTACTGCTCTGATGACATAAGACAAGAGTGAATGTATTCATATGTAGGAGACCAAAATAGTTCCTGTGCTAAAAGGCTGTAGCCTGGATCATAGCAACAGAAAGTCACTACTCGTAAGGTTATGAATACTAAGTTCACCCAAATGCAAAGAAAAACACCCAGGGAAAAGATAAGAGTTAGAACTGTTTAAATAAAGGGTATCTTTGGCCTATGTTTTCACCGCATAACTCATCGGGAAAGAAACTTTCATGAGGCTCTGTCTGTTTTGGTCACTTTGAGCAAAACAACATACAAATTATTTGACACATGTTTGATGAATGTACAAAAGTTTAAATATTGTTCATTCATTTCTTTTAGTTAAAACCACTAGTTAACATGAAATAGTTTAATTCTCAGGACCCCTGTTTTTAAGAAAAATTCAGTGTTTTAGAGAAAATATTTTAATATCAAAAACAGTAATATACATATTATTTATTTGTTATTGAATTCACTTAAGAATCATTTACCTTAGAATTGCTATTAGAAAATATTATAGAAGACGTGACTGACATAAGAAATATTTATTGATCACAGTTTTAGGGCTGTAAGTCTTAGTGCCAATATAGTTGGCTTTTTGGTGAGTGTTCTCCTCGTTTTCAGGGGGTCTTCTTGCTGTGTCCTTTCCAGGTGGCAGAGCACTTGATAGCTGTGGGGGTTCTCTATTTAAGGGTTCTAATACCATTCCTGAGTGTTCTACCCCCTTGAATCAATTACTTCCTAACACCATGACATTAAAATGCATTTACATCAGCATTTTGATTTCAACATGTGAATCCAAAGTACACAAATATTCTGTTCATTTTATTCCATTTCTGGTACCCCATATGTCATGTTTTGCTTATATGCAAAATACATTCAATGTATCACGATAGCTCCTAAATACTTTTTTTTTTAATTGGGACATTGTGCTTGCCAGGCAGGCAAATAGCTGCTAAATTCCGAATCATTCCAACATAAATTCCAAAATCTAAAGTTTAAAGTCTCATCTGAATATCAATTCAATTAAGTTTGTGTTAGATTTGAGGAAAATTTCTCTCTCGCTGTAATCTTGTAAAACCAAACAAGTGATCTGATTTTAAAATAAAATGGTAGAACAGAAATAATTCAGGATCGCCCACCCCAGGCTGGAGAAATACAGAAGAAAGAATGGGGGGCGCTCCTCAACCACGTCTAAAGCCTCGCAAGGCAAAATTGCTCAGATCTTACCTTTCAAGAGCAACTTTCTTTGACTCCATGTTAAACTTTCAGACTTCTCTGAGGTATCACTTTTTCAAGCCACAGGGGCAGTAGTTGGGGCCATGCCATTCTGCTGGACAGACCTTCCTGACTAAGTGTTTGGTCAGGCAGCTCTAAAGCACTCATGACAGACAGCCCTTGTCCAAGGCTTTGGGCAGTGGTTAATTGGGCAGTGAAAAGTCAATTTATAGACTGTGGGGATATATGTGTGTGTGAATATATGTCCAGATTGCACACCAGCAATAACAAGACACACTTTTCCATGAAATAATTTTTATTGTTCACAACCATTAAATCACCTATTGTGTTGTTTTCCTTTGTCTCAGAGAACAAAACATTTAAGTTTACAATAGTTGGAGAATCCCACTGTGTGTGTGTATATATATATATATATATATATATATATATATATATATTTTTTTTTTACCAGGGATGGAATTAAGGACCTTGTGCTTGCCGGGCAGGCACTGTGCTGCTGAGCTATATCCCCAGCCCACAACCAGCTTATAAAGTTAAAGAAGCCTGACAACCTACATTCACTTCTTCCTGTCTCCTCTTAAATTCAAGCTGCCACCCTTCCAGCTAAGTGTTCTAGTTAAGCCCCAGTTCATACCGTACAAATCCCTTTATCAGTGGATCAGTGCTAATGCATATCTTGTTCACTTCAGAGCATGTTTTCTCACTCTTTGCAATAAGAACAGACTGAAAAATTACAAAACCATTTCATTTTCTAGGTTTTTTAAAGAGGGATTATTAATTCCATCTTAAAGTAATTGACTTATTGCATTTTACTCTAAACTGTCAGGAAATGTCAAGTAGTTCCTTCAACTGTGCCTGACATTTCCTCAGTTAAATGTGTGATTTCTGTGAAAATCTAAAGCAGAGACGTTCTTTGATACTTTGTAATAAGGACTGCCTTTTTTTCTATGTGATAGTGCCATTTTCTTAATTTCATTTGAGAACACACACAGCCTTAACCTTATACATATTTCTACCAGTATGGTGGACATGGTTATTTACATATTCTTTAAATTTTAAGATTTCTTTGTGCATTTTCATCCACAATTTAATCACCTGCAGGGGTCTTTTCAGTGACGATCCTGTCTTGTAGAATGCACATGAAATTTTTTACAAATTATTCAGTTCAGTACTAATTATTCAGTTCCATAATGGGTATTTGTTATAGCAATACATCACTTCTTGGTACTGTTGTAGGCAGCTGAGTAGTTAGAAATATAAGATAGAAAATTATAGAAGTCAGACAGGCCTGGGCCCTTGAGGTAGCCAGTAGGAAGTCAGAATACCTTGCAACTGTGGGAGGGACAGGCACTTCCACTGTGGACCTGACCTCAAGACAAAAGCTTAAACAAATGCACCCACATGCCAGGGGTTGATGCTGATATTCTTTACAGGTATCAATCACTTTGAAAAAGCCAGGAAGAGGCACTAACCCAGCCCCCTAGAGGAAAAGGCCATTTTGTATTCATTCATGTTCACTTTCTTCATGACTCACTTTTCCATTTGATCTGGATTTAATCATTTTTACCTGAGCAATCATGCTTGTGATCTTATTGGTTGACCATAGTTTTGTCCCACCTCATGCTCACCTTAGAAGTCCCCATGTTGACCGCCTTAAACCCACCTCACCTTGTGGATTTGCTCTATAGAAATCCTTAAACAAGACAGATTCTTTGGCAATTCACTCAGGTGCGAGATTCGGTGAGGAGAATCTTCGGTGTCGCAGACAATCTTCTCAAGTATTTTCACACCTGTGAAAGATTCCTAGATTAGATAGCTTTCGGGCCTCTTCTAATAAGGGTATTAATCTCATTACAAGAGCTTCAACCTGCAGAGCAAATTGCCTCCGAAATGTCCTAATCTGCAAACATCATTCCGCTGAGATTGCAGTTTCAACTTAAGCGTTTCAGGGGAACACGAGCATCTACCCCACTGCAATCTTTCAATCAAATTTCGGAGAGCTAACTGCTAGTGTTTAATGTTCAAACATATTTTCACCTTATCTATCTGCCACAAGGCTGCCTCTGAATTTTGCTCCTTCCCTGTCTGCAACCCATGAAAACCTAGTCCTAGTCTGAGGTGGAATTGAAAACAGTAGGAAGACAATTTGCCCCGGCAAATTTTGGTGAATGTTTTGCGGTTGCAATATGTCTCTTTCTTTTTAAAACACCAGTAGTGGGAAGGCTTTGTTTAAAAAGTTGCAGTTATGATTTTACAACCTCTGAGGACCGCTGACTGCTCCCATAAAGATGTGTTTCCTTGTGTATTTGATGATACATCTTCTCTCACCTCACGTAAGAGAAACGGCAGGGTTTTGCTCTGACAATGTCACAGCCGTTTCCGATTTCCTTACTTAGTCACTTCCCAGCTTTTACAGCTTGTGCAGCTGTCAGCAGCAATGGCTTTTTCTTCGTTAGGCAGGGGAATGTCCAAACTTATAATTAGACCTCAGTTACGAGAATGTAACTAGTTAATCATAGCTTTCATTAGGGCTTTCTCTGTTCCAAAGGGATCTGCACACAGCCCAGAACAGTGGCGCAGCCCAGACGAAGATAGTTCAGACTGTCTCAAGGTTTCCTTCTAATCCACATACAAATATTCACCAAATATTCGTCTTGACCACATCGCCCCTAATTTTCACCTGAACTTGTATTTAATACCTTCAAAATACCTAACATGTTTACAAGGCCTGTAATGCTATTATTCAAGCTGGACGCTTCTTTAGTGAAATTATTTTAATTACAAAGGTGACACTTGTAAACGAAAGGATAATGACAACCAGTAGGAAACTGTAGAACTGAAATGCAAAACTGCAAAATAAAAGGAGTGATTTTAAATTAAAATCAAAGTTACTCCGATGGCTCTTACTTGAAGATAAATCATTGATAAAGATCAAATTATTTTGATTTAATGAATCTTACTCTAATGTGATTTCTCAAATTTTCTCTTTTCTGTATTGCAGCTTCGGTGAAGCTTGTGTCACTGCAGCATCGCTCTGCTCCGCTTGTACTTCACTTGTTGTAAACACTTTGCTCGTGTGGTAAACCTCACTGTTTCTTTTAGCACTGCTATTTCTACAAGTCACAGAATGTCCAAACTGTTTCAGGGACCCTAACGGAGTCACTAAAAGCCAAAGGTAGCGTAGATATTGTGAAAGGGAAAGAAGTTGCTCAAAGGAAGGAACAGGGATGGGGATATAGCTCAGTGGAATAAGCGCTTGCCTAGCAAGTGCAGTGTCCTGAGTTCGATCCCCAGTACCGAAAAAAAAAAAAAAAAGATTTCCTTCAAAGGAAGGAACAACTGGGATGAAGGAAAGGAGGAAAGAAGAAAGAAGGAAAAAATATATCTATATGCAAGGATAGCTGGGATAATTGTACTACTAATGTCTATTGGTTTATTGAAAGCAATCGTTAATGCTTACTTTTTTCTTCTTCACTAATTTTGCATGCTTATATCTGGTAATCTGAGCAACTAACTTGAAGACAACAATATGCAAGATAACCATTGTTGAATTCCTGCCATCTTGTTCAGTGAAGCTCTTTATCATTTCAAACTTTTATTACTTTTTATTTTCTTTAGTTGTTTGATCAATCTTGCATTCTTACATCTGGTCATCTGAGCAACTTTGTTGAAGATAACAATATGTAATATAACAACCACTGTTAGTTCCTGTCATCTCACTTTGAAATGCTGTATCAGTTTTATTGATTTTGTGTTGTTTTGTTCTTTGTTGTTGTCATTTTCTTATTTTTTCTTTTTAAAATAAAAGAGTATCAGAGAAAAGAAACATACTTTAGCAACATTTCATTGAAAGTTGCTTATGTAAATTATATAATATACATTCGAAATGAATTTTAACTTACCTTTCACGTGAAAGTAATTATATTAATATCTTAAAAGATAACTTTGTCTTGGTTACTTTACTCTGGTTGCTGAGACAAAATACTCAATGCCGAAAATGAAGAAAGGAAAGGTTTATTCTTACACTTTGTGGAGATTTCAGTCCATACTTGGCTGGTTCTGAGGCAGAGTGGTACATGGCAGAGGGCAAACTTTTCATGGCAGCAGAGCACAGGAAAAACAACCAGCAAAGGGGGGGAATGGCCCAAAGCAGCCTCTTTCCTTCTCTTACATTGTAAACCATTTACCCCCATCCAGGGGGTGTGTAGCTCTCATATAATCTCCATGCCTTTCTCTTCTACAGGCTCAGGATGTATACAAAGTAAGCCCCCTGTCTTCCCGGCTGTGTCACTCAGCCAAACCTCTAGACTCTCCAGGTTGACACAATGTATCAACCATAACAAACTTCTTGGCCAAGATTAGTCTGGTAGGTACAGATCTTTGCCTTCTTCCTAGGTTTAACAAGAGGAGTGCTCTCCTAACGCAGGGGTAGCAGGAGTCTGCGGGCATTCTATTCTTCCTCATCCAACACCATGCATTCTTTGCTTCTCTTCAGTTATAAATTAGATTTCACATTGTATAAAAATACCACATCTTTTTATCCATTCATCAGTTGATGGAAATCTGGGCTGTTTCCAAGATTTAGCTATGACAAATTGTGCTGCTACAAACATGGGTGCACATATATCGCTATGGTATGATGTTTTCAGTTCTTGTGGAAAAATACCTAGGAGGGAAAAGGATTTTTACTCAACTATAAAGAAAGACAAACTAGAAGCTTTTTGTAGGTAAATGGATGCAACTAGAGACCATACTCATAAGTGAAATACATCAGATTCACATGTGTAAACATCATACTTCCTCCCTACTAAAAAAACCTGAATGAGTAAGTAAAATTTGAAAGGTATAATATATATTGTGAAAGGGAAAAGAAACTGCTCAGATAGGAAGGAGCAACTGGCATGAAGGAGAGGAAAGGAAAAAGAAAGAAGGAAGAGGGTAAAAGTATGTATATGTACACACAGGATAGTTAGGGTAATGGTACTACTAATATATGTTGGTTTATTGAAAGGAACTGCTTATGTGTAATATTTGATCAATCTTACATACATCTGGTTATATGAGCAACCATTCTGAAGATAACATTATGTAATATAACAACCATTGTTAATATCCTATTACCTTGTTTGAAATTCTGTGTCATTTTCATTGTTCTTTATGCTTCTTTGTGTGTATATATAATTTTTATTTTGGATTTTTTCTTTTCTCCTTAAAATGAAAAACAAAATTTATATGTATACACAAGGATAGCTGGGATATGTGTATTGCTGATGTCTGTGGTTTGTTGAAAGCAATGGTCAATGCTTAAAATTTTCTTTTTTATTGACCGATTTTGCACACTTGAACCTGATAATCAGAAAGACTGATCTGAAAACAACACTATGCAGTATAAGATCCACTGTTGAACTTCTACCATTTTTGAAGGGGAACCCCTGTATCATTTTCAATTTTTTTTTAATTACTTGTTACTGTCTTTGATTACTTGATCAATCTTACATTCTTACCTTTGGTGGACTGAGCAACTTGGTTGAAGATAACAGTATGTAATGTAAAAACCATTGTTAATTCCTATCATTTTGTTTTGAGGTCATGTATCATTTTTGTTGTTTTTCTGTTGCTTTGATTTTGTCTTCATTACTGGTTCATTAGTTTTTTAATCTTTAAAATAAAAAATTACATCTTACGGATCATGAATTCATTAACAATATGGACACTATGTTAATTTCCCTACATTTTGATGATATTTTTCCCCCAGGCTAAAAATTTTCTCACTCTGGCTGAATGTAGCTTTCTAGTTCCTTCAGGTGAGAGACACCAGAGACAGTTTTGACAGAGAAGGCAAAGTGGATCCCTCAAATTCCGATGGCCTTCAAACAGCCAGGCATTATAATGATTTTTCCCCAGATCAACTTATGCTTTGAAAATACTTTTGAAAGATGACTTTTCCACTAGTTACTCCTTTCAAGCACCCAGGTATAATCTGTGGTATGACTTTTATCAAGTATCCAGGCCTATCTCAGCTCAACAGAGAAAACCTCCTGAAACTTTACTTTAGATCAGTTGCCATAGTCCAGAAATCTGTCCTCCACTGTCCTGCCTCCCCAAATAATTCAGGCTACTCTATTATCTGTTCTGTAAAAAAGCAATTTTAAAAAGAGAACATTCTGAATCTTCAAATGGCATGAAATGAATATGTCAAACAACAGAAACTCTAATAGATCAAGTTTACTGAAATATGTACAAAAGACTAACAATGAAACTGTTCTTATTTTAAGTCATCATGCAGAACTGGAATAGGTTTGTGAAGGATAATATGATATTTTCTCTATAGGCAGAGTTGATTGACTTGTGTGCAAGAGTAACAGGCATCTCTATCCGTTGTCTACAATTTATAGAAGTTTAAAGTTTTACAAAACCAGTGGAAACTCTGAACCGGAATCAGACAGAATGTGCTAGGAACCATATACGGTTTCCCCATGAAGTACAAATATTCCCTTTTAATTCTAAAGCTCAATTTAAAACCATACCTTACCTTGTCGTAGGTGTTCAGTAAAGGTTATTTTAAGGGACAGCAATGTCAGTCACAGAAATTTGACACTATTTAATGCAAATATAACAAATATTAATAGATAGCATTCAATCTATCACATGCCATACTAAGGAATACAAATATAATTATGATAGAGTTGCTTAACATCTAAGAGCATGAGTTTTGGAGCTAGACCGAAGTCTAAGTCTAAGTCTAGTTAACTGATATACATGAATGTATATTTAAATAATTGTATATAATTTCTATATGTAGAAAAGAAAAATAAACCCTATTATGCATATATAATTTAAAATATGTGGCAACTATAGTAAGTAAAATAAATCCAATTTAACTGTCCCAACTATGAACATGAAGTAAAACATTTATGTTCTTGTTAAAGTCAGAGTATTATTAATAAAATGTATTCTACCATGTGAACCCTATGAAACAAAGCTTCCATAAATTTTCATTAACCAAAATAAAATATTTGAGATGGCAGAGATATGAAAAACAACTTTTCAAAGAGACAAATCAAGATAATTACCGAAAGCATAAGAAAGCGTTAAGGATGCAGGTATGTGATCTCATGTTGGTCTGATAGTTGTCTTCTAACATGTCTGAGATGTTAGCTAACATATATTCTTCATTCACTGGAGATGGATGTGCAATGAGTCATATTCTTTGCTGTGTACCCATTATCTCAGACTTAGCAGCCTTAAGCAGTCCTCATTGCTTCCTCAATTTGGTGGCTCAGAATCATGTCATGGCTTAAACACTTCTCTTTAGGGTCTCACGCAGGCTCCTATTACAAGGGTACCTGGAAATGGGTTCCATTTTGCAGGCTTTCTGAGACAACGATCCTTTTCCCTGCTTACAAGGTTGTCAGAAGCTTTCTGTTACTTATGGTTGTAGAGTTCATTGCAGCCTGTTTCTTCAAAGAAGGTAAGAAGTGAAAGAGAGAACAGTGTGATTGTCATCAAATGACTTTGTTTTCTGTAATGAACCTGTTAACAGCTCTGAATCTTTCCTGCATTTTATAGTCAGTGCTCATGGGCGTTAACTCCTGTCAATTCCTATTCAAACAATAAAGTAATGACAAAATTCTATCATATATACAGATCCTGTGTGCAAGAGGCAAGTCACAGTTGGGCTGACAAGAAGGGAGGAGTGTGAAAATCAATGCCAACATTATTGGGGGATCACATTAATGTTCGATCACCGTATTCCGCAATTCATACAAGTAAGCCATTTTGAAACTTAAGAAAGGAATGTGAAATTATCAATAGCAATACAACAGCCATTGTTAATTTCCTACTGTTTTGTCTGTAACTCTTTATTGTTTGTATTGTTCTTATGCTATTTTGTAAATGGATGTCTGTCTGTCAATGTTTTCTTCCTTTATTCTCAAAATAAAATTTAAAAAATTATTTGTAGAAATTTTAGTGGAAAAGATTTATTCTAAACTTAAATTTAAAATTCATTTGCTGTTTAACTATGCATAATTCATTTAAATGTGAGTTATCTACAGAGTAAACTGTAATATTTTTTTGAGATTAGTCTATGTGAGAGATGAAGATGTAGCTCCGTGGTAGGAGGCATTCGTGAGGTTGTGGGATTGACTGGCAGTACTGCCAAAATATTATGTATTTGAAATATTCAGAAGTATCTACTTGCCCTTCAGATGTTCAGGTGAAACTTAAATTGATCGAAATCCTTTAAACAACTATCTTAAATTTTCTCTGTTCTTCATTTAAATACAGTCAGGTACAAAAATGACTGTGTGTGTGTCAAGTTCTAGTAGTATAACATTCTGGTTATATCACAGCTAGACAGAATATGCACTCATGTGATTATGTTATGACAAAGCTGAAAGCAGTGTCTAAATGGTCACATCTGTCTCAGTAGTTGTCAAGCTAAACTATTTGTGCCTCCTTGTATCTTCTGTTCACTTTGTTTATTCTGCCCCGGGCCTACAAGCATCTCTGCAGTGATTTTAATGAAAGTTGTGTACTGTTCTCAAGCAGGGAAATTTGATAAAATTATGCAAAAGTCTTTATATCGGGAGGCTGCATTCCGGAAGGGGGTGGCTTCTAAAGGGAAAGTTGTTTCCTTTTTTTTTTTTTATATTCACTGGACATCTGAAAACTGAACCTGATAGGGTACAAGAGAAGAAATGAGCATAATAAATTGGTCTGCATATTTTGGTGATATCATTTGAATGTCAAAGAATAAATACAGGAGAAAAGTCTGGGGCTGAGAAGAGATGGCAAATGATACAAAGAACAAGACAGATGATGAAAACTACTCCAGTTGGTGGTAAATGGAAAGGAAATATAAAACAAACACCTGATAGATTATTTTCCAGGATTTAAATAGTAAAGTAATTGATATTCAGATCATTATTAAAAACTATTGTTTTACAAATAAATCAGTACTGGAAAAGCAATGTGGTGTGTAATTGAATGTATGGTGGTGGGGACTGAGTTTTGCTTGCACCCCGACGGGGAGTCACTTAGCTATTTTTTGAGAGTGCTGGCAGGGCATAATGGAGTGATTAGTGCATAACGTGTCATTTTAGAACTTACTAATTTTAAGCAAGTTTTTATTATTTTGGAGTACTCTATGGAGTGTCTGTGTGATTCTACTAATGTGAGATTAGCTTAGTTGCTTCCAGGTGAGCTTGCTATTACTTCTGGTTCTGAGTTTACGTGAGCTACCTGTTTATTTATGTAT
Source organism: Dinomys branickii (assembly GCA_004027595.1). NCBI lineage: Eukaryota > Metazoa > Chordata > Mammalia > Rodentia > Dinomyidae > Dinomys > Dinomys branickii. Next base: position 24,354 of record PVLD010001975.1, read on the forward strand.
TTATTCCTCCCTCCTCATTTTGTGTAGAGCACATCACAAATATCCCTCGTGTGAGGTCGTCCTCAAGGTGAAGGCAGAAGAACAAGCTAGAAGATAGGCTTGCAAACAACTCTTGATTCCTAGAGAGAGAATAATCTAAGGCACTAATCCAAGTCACAGTCAAAGTCAGAAATCCAGGGGCTAATAAATAGACCACTCCTTCCTGGGAGAAGCTGCCAAGTAAACTTTAAAAGACCTAAAAATACAGCATACTTTCAACTTGCTAATAAAATTTACATGGCAGCTTTTATCACTTGTTAATGTTACATTACTGTATAATAAAGCACCATCCTGAATTGGACGACAGACTCTCATTAATAGAAAGCCCACAGCCTCCAAGTGGCCCAAATCAGGCATTGTTAGTGTGGTTCTCATTTGGTCAGCTGATTGTTAAATTTTTATGCGCATGAACATCATTGGGTTCATTCATAACCAAAAGGCTAAAATATATAACAGATGGGAATTTAAAAAGAGATTGAAATTAGAGATTAAAAAGTTGAATGTTCTTGTGACAATGTTCCAAAAAATGGTGTAATTGAAACCTCAAGATGTCTGTGAAGTGATTTCAGAAAAATGGAAATAATAGAGAGCAATGACTATTGTTGATTATTACAAGACAGAAAGGAACACAGGTAAGAATTGGCTAGGTTTCAGCAAAAGTTGAGGAAAATGGATTCCAGAGATGACAGGCTTGATGAGGCTGGAATCATTGCCTGTCTCATTCCCTTAAAGAGTATGAGAAAAGGCAGAAAAGTTCTCCAAGGGGCAGATTCCAAAGTACAGTGAAGTTTCCTTCTGGAGGGAGTGAAGTAACCCAGCTTTGCCGCTCCCACGAGGCCCAAGTCAAGTCCTAAGAGCCTGTCAGCACAAGTAGCAGTCTGAGGTGTGGCCTTCACGCAGTATTACCCTCACCCTTCAGCTGTACTGCTTATCCGAGCTATACTATAGTCATTAGTCTCATTTTCTAGTCTTTCAAAATATCTCATGGTGAATAATTTAGTTAGAAGGAATAACATCAAAAGTTATATCGTATATTGTGGTGACTAATTAACATACGGTACAGACTGCAGCCAATTACAAGATATTAGGATTGAATATTGTTAGGGAAATAAGCTCTGTTTTTATTCTTTTTAAATGTTCGCTAAGCACACTACTCCTTAGTCAAGTCCTTCCACAGCATATACATGAATCTAAACATATGGTATACCATAAATATTTGTCAATTAAAAATAAATTCTATATATGCTGACGTGTACACTTATGATTCAATGCATATGTGCATTGTGCACTATTTGCTTCATCTAAACTAATCGTGGCAAGCAATGTATTTACATATTTCTGAATGGCAGTGGGGTGCTCTTTTATCATATCTTTTTTCTATTAGACTGCGAATCCTTTCCTTTTTTAGAATGTCAATATTTCAAGCCCTAAACTGATATCACATAGTCATTTCTGATGACTAAACTTTGTCTTCTTCCTCAAAAAGTATTTTCTGACTAGCCATGCAAAGTTTAGTTAACTTCATAATGTTGTATTATATTGAAAAATTATCTGGAACATTCTTCCCATTGGGTTTAGAATTTCATAAAGATTTAGCTAAATTTATCAGTATATCTGATGCAGAGTATGTACTAGACATTTAGTAACAAGCTGCAAAATGAAGGAAAAATGTTGCACGTGGATATCCCAATGCATTTTATTATTATATTCTCATGTATCTACGGTAAAATACTATCAATTCTTGCTATTTCGTGATACAAATGAAGAACGAAAAAGCGCTGGAAATTAAATTGTTCTACACAATCAATTGTAAGATGATGGAGAATAAGAAAAAGTAGATTGCTTCTGAAGCAAGTTATTATGCATGTTATCAGAGCTATTGCGGTCAGAGGCTGTTTTATTCAACACATACAGTGTCTAGTTTTAGAAGTTACGTTTTAACTAAAAGTAGCAATCCATATTTCTCAAAATGTTCCGTACTTACACAACACCAGTCTGAAATTACTTCAAGTCACAACTCCATCAAAGCAAACAAATGTGTTGTCTTCACAATTGTACACACAGCAATGTATATTACAATGAATCCAATTAATCTTAATATATCTTCACATATAAATGCCATTTAAACAATAATAGAATGTATCAACATTTAAAATTATAAATCATGTACTCATTATGTTCTATGAAATAACGATTGGAAAATTTCTATTTATTTCCCGAAAACGTAACTTCATAGGTTCTAGATTTATACAAATTGTATGCTGTATTTGTAATTTAACAATCTCCATCGTTTAAAGGTAAACTATTAATCCTAATGATGTTTACTTCTTGAGAGGTACTCTATGACCAATGCTAAAGTCTTTGAAAATATATTAAGTTTATCTTCTAGTTAGGTTATAATTACAAGTTATAGTTTTCCTCCATGAGCTGATGATTTCTACTCTTTTATTATACTTAAAATTGTGCCTGGAAGGGAGAGGATTTTCAGGCATAAAAGCGCCCCGAGGGTGGTGACAATCGCACTGTCCCTGTGAGTCTTCCACAGCACGAAACAGATCCATCCTGGATCTGGTTCCATGAAGTTAAGCAGTGTCTGCTATGGTTTTCATATAAAACCTCTGCTTCTCCCAGCTGCTCCTTTCCCCCTTAACTGTGCACTTTCCTTCATAATGAGCTTTTGCTTCATTTTCTACAAAGCGTCAGTCCTAAAAGCAATGCTCTGGGGTATCCAGCACAGTACAATTCCCATTACTCTCCAGGCTCTCACTTGCCCACAAAGTTCAAGCGGAAGGAAAAAACAGAGTAGAACTGGTGATCCTCAGTCTGTGCTTTACGTTTCCTGTTTGGTTCTGAGCATATTATCACTGGTTGGCACATTCTGATGAAATTCATGTTTCACAGACAGCTTTAACATTTCGTTCATTCTGCCAAGAAATTTACAAGCACAACAAAAGCAGCTAATTTGGAAATACCTTGTAGAGAAGTTTGGAGAATGCAAAGAGTTTTATTTTCCAGAAGTTTTGTTTTGCTTTGTTTTGTTTTTAGCATTAGGTTGGTCTATGTACCTCTTTGTAGTTAAATGGCACATATCTTTTTGGCATCTGTTTCATGTAAATCTGGTGTGTACATAGATGGCACATTAACTAATAAATGAAAAAGCTCCTCCCTTTGAAGATGAGCAGTGTTCTGGAAGCAAAGGTCCGCAGGTTAAACTGGTCCACACCTGCTGGGAGGTGCTCTGGACCCTTAAGGGCAGGACCTTGTGAGAAATATTCTGGTCGCTAAAGACCTGCCTTCCAAGCAGAGTTTGAGACCTTGACCTGTGCTTTCTCTATCTCTGCTTTTGGCCTCATAATGTGAATTCTTCCTCTGATTTATGATCCTGTTGGGATATGTGGAATGTGCCCCTCTTGTCAGAGTTTTAAACAAATGAAGCTTCCTGCTTTGCGGTTGAAAAGTCACACCTATGGTAAAAATCATGAGCAATCAATCACTATCTTAATCTATGAAGCGTAAGGCCTGGAATATAGCTCAGCAGCACAAGTGCCTACCTGGCAAGTGCAAGGTCCTGAGTTCGGTACAAAAAAAGTGTACAGTTAAGTGTACTTTATTTAACCAGAAAGGATAAAGGTATATTGTTAAATTCAGCTTAGTCATCAATATAGGACATGGTGTTGTAACACAATCGTGTTAAGGATTAAAGGAAGAGGTCATAATAGACAGATTAAAATACTTTCAGTATTGTGATGATGAAATATAGAATTTGTTTTTTTTAGTAATATCCCTCTACATTAACAGACAGTCCTGCCTTCCATATGGAAGAAGTTTAATCAAGTAAGGTATTATGTGTGATTCCATAGGATGCCTAGCATGAAGTCTAGGATGTCTATTTTAATTGTAATGGAATAATATACAATAATAATAATATTTTTAGTAATTGTTAATTAAGGTTTTTAAACAACTATCTAGTTAAATAATTTTAACAAGGTGTAGAAATAGAACGAAATGAGAGTAGAGGTTTGTAGGTGAGATATTGGTTAGAGTCTTGGATTATAAGGAAAGCTTGTGCATATCTAGTTAAGATAATATATAAAAGAAAACAACATATGCAGAACAAAAAGTAGAACAATTAAAGATCAGTGTTGCCCTAAAATGTAATGTCACCTTGGTACATTTTCTTCAAACAGACTAATGAAACAAGAGGACACCTATTTCATGAACATATTTTCATGAATATGGTTTTATGAACAAATAGAGCCTATTTTAAGCAACACTTCAATGCACACTACACAAAACATTAAAACATGTCCTATACATATTGTGCATTCACAGGAGCATATATTTAGGTTTTGGTATTATTAAAATGGAATACATTTTTATTGCTTCACATGTGAATTTTTAAATAATTATCTGGAAGTGAGAAAGAAGTTGCATTAGCAAGATTTCCCAGTGCTGAGGCACAATACCTAAAACCTACAATTTAAAAGAGGAAAGGTTTAATGTAGCCCCACAAGAGCCAGTTAAGAAAAACCAGAGTAGACTATTAGAACTTTGAAGTTTCGTTTTGAGTTTTTTCCTTTTTTCTCACAGAAAGTTTCTCATTAGCTATTGGTATTCAAGGAAGATAGGTAATTACAACAATTACTGACTTGGATTCAGGAGATCCAACACCTGCCTGGAAGGCTCCAAGGTAGAAACTTCACTGTGGAAGGAGGCAGAAAGGCAAACTTGCCTAGCTCATGGCGGCCAGGAAGCAGAGCAGGAGACCAGGAATCATGTGCTGCACCTAAGGCCAAATCCAGACACACTTCTGTGCATGCTCTGCTACTCTGCTAGGTATTTGCCAAGCTAATGAAGCTGACATATCAGCATTAATGCTCAGAGAAGTATATTCATTTAAATCAGGCTAAATTGACTCCACACTTTGCTACCAACAGAAGAAATCTATATAAAATGCATAAATAATTTTAGAAGTTTTAGGTTTTGATACTTATAATGCAGAAGTATTACTATACATGTTTGTTTATTTCATTTAAATAAAAGTAGGGCTTTATAGAGAGGACAGAGCAAAAGTGTTATCCATCACAGCTTGGTGAAAGATCACTGTTTGGACCTCCAAGGTATTGGTGTCCAGAAGCTGCAATGGAGTAACAAAATGCATATCAAAACCATTCAGAGTATTATTCTTTACCTGTAGCTTCCAGAAAGACTTATGCAAATGAAGACAGACTCTCGTATATTGGATTCAGAATGCACTAATAACAAAGAGTGACATCTTGTAAGATCCCCTGAAGCTACCTGAGATAAAGGGTATTTGATCTGGGTGCTCAGATCAGCGCTGTCTTCACGAGCTATCTTCCCACAACGGTTTGTGCAGAAAAAGCAAGGCTGTGTAAAAGAACCGAAGGAAGCAAGGATGAAAAAAGAATAATTGCTTTTCCTCCTCCTTCAACACCACCCCCACAAGAGCCAATTAACAAAAACCAGAGTAGACTCTTGGAACTTTGAAGTTCCGTTTTGATTTTTTTCCTTTTTGTCTCACAGAAAGTTTCTCATTAGCCATTGGTATTTGAGGAAGATAGGTAATTATAACGATTACTGACTTAGCAATGTCACACGTGTGAGGCTGTTCCTGTGAAATCAGAACCGAGAGATGGGGTTTGTATTACTTCTCTCCATATGTTGACTAACTAAACAGCAATAACCACTATTAATATCCAACTTCAGAATCCTATTTCCGGTCTTCTAAGACTGACTATCACAATGTAAGTAATGTACAAAGTCGACTAAGTATAAGACATTACACTAAGAAGATGGTATTTTCTATAAATGCTGTCTTCTAACATGTACTTTTGCTTACTATTTACTTAAACATTTTTATTTCTAATAAGAGTACCAAAATTTTTGCTCAGATCAATCCATCTAAGAAGTCTATCTCTTATCCAGTTAAAGGCATCTTCTGCTCCTTCAAAACGAAAAATAAATAAAGGAAAATGAAGTTCTAAAATAGTGAATATAATTTATTTTTACAGTCATGAAACACATAGGTATACAATATATGTACCTATATAAAGTCATATACACACATACATATATGGAAATGTAGTTCACATTATACCTTCCCTAATCTGCCCATATAATTTACACAAGTCAACAGACTGTCAGAGAAAAATATGACAAAATATGATTTAACACAATATTGATCAATGTGAAATTTAGCATTAATATTTTTTATAGATAAACATCTTTTCACTGCTATCGCATACTGTTGTAAGAGAATAATAATTTTGTGTAAATTCTGACATTTAAGTTTCCTTCTAGAATATAGATAATATTATTTTGATCTTTGTTTGTTTGTTTTGTGTTTTTTGTACTGGGACTCAAACTGTGGCACTGAGCTATATTCCTGGCCCCTTGTTTGTTATTTGGAAATTGTCATGAAAACATTATTTTAAAGCATATTTTGCCCCATTTAACTTAATTTTAAATGATAATTTTTCTGTTTTCTATTGTTTATTGCTTTCATATTAATACATTGGAGAACATTTGTTGTATTTTATGGTGGTATCTGGAAACTCTTTCCTCAGTTTTAATGGTCATTCTTATTTAAACTTTCCCCTCTATTTCAAGTTAAAAATACTAATGAAATTATTAAAGAACTAAATGTCTTCAACTCCTGGAAATACTTGAAATTGCTTCCCGCATCCAGTAACCCCAAGGTCCTGCCTTCACCATATCAACATGGACAACAGACTCCATGACAGGAGTTCAACCCCTGATTCCCAGAAAGGGAATATTAGAGACGCTCCTGACAGGGAGTAATGCCAGTTTCACCGAAAGTGATACCATCATCACCTGTTTAAAACTGGGAAACAAAGTGACTGACAATGATCACCCTTTAATTAAAGATTAACATTTATTGACAATTTTGAAGGGAATCAATATAACAGAGGAGTCATCCTTCTTTATGTAATTATCCTACTTTGTTACAAATCATAGTGCATATCTAATCTTGCCTATTTACATGCAGTTAGGATGGTGTAAGATCATTTTGCCTGAATTCCAATGAAGTTTTTTTTTTTATACTTGCTTTTTAAGACTTGTGCAGGTTACAACGTAGCGTATAAAAGTGACGGTTTTCTGTGAGGAATTATCTGAGCAGGTATTGAAGAATGTTCTTGTAGCTGTCATCGGTAACACATAAACAAAAGAGCCCTTCGTTATATTCTAGTCAATGCATTAAAAATGTAATGGATAATGGATAATAAATATCTATTTCAAGATAAAACTAAAGTAAAATATTATTTTCACTAATATATTGTGCCTACTTTTAATTTAATGAGACCAAAAATATGAAGGTACTTTTGTGAATATCTGAGAAAATAATAGATTTGTGCAACATATCATGACAGACAAATTGCATGCTTGCCTGTTCAGTTTTTAAAAACAAGAATATTCAAGGAGTATTTGTCATTAAAATGCAAGATGATAAATTTTACATTATAGCCACAACAATCAAAATACAGACCAAATAAATCTAGATTGTACATTTTCTTAATGAACATATTAAATCCAACTTATAGTGTGCAACTGACAAGATTTAAGCCAGAACTTGAGTAATTTTGTGCAGTTGTATATCTAGGAGGAGATATGTCTTTATTTGCTGACTATATTGAAATAAATTAAGTTGAATTCTTATCATTATATAATTAGAGATATAAATGGCTGTGGTCAGATAAATTCCACTTCAAATCTCCACTCTGGCCTTTCATTTCATTTATTTAACAGAGATTAGGTTAAGCAAATCAGGAAATTGAGGATCAGTGGTCTCTGACTATTCTCAGCCAACACAATTACTTTGAATTTTAGCATGAATATGAAACTAAAAACACAACATTTAACCTGTCCTGTCAGTTTATGGCTCTATATACAAGATATTACATGTTCTTCATTCACAAATTTCTTTTTCTAATATGAAATTTTATAGCAAAACTCTTCAAATACATTTTGTCTTAAATAGAACATTTAAAGCTACTTAATAATACTTTCGGAATGCGTATGCATTGCATCTGTACTAACATTATATCAATTGGTAAAAGAAAAATTAAAACCCAACAATATAAGTAATTTACATGATATGTAATTACACTACCTAAAATTTAAATATAAATAACAATTTCTACTTTTCAGGTAATATTTCCATAAGTTATTGGTGGAATAGTTTTTCTGCGCATTTGAACATCATATTCTCTTTTGAATCAAATTTTTAATTAGAACTTAGACATCTCATATCCATGCTTCCATTAGTGAATTGTCTCTTCTTTTATATTTTCTTGACATAGTCAAGAAAATTTTTCACATCCTTTGTTGCCCCTGCCCACAGTAGTCTCTTTCAAGCCAGAAATTAGAGAAATGTAAGTCCCAGAATTTCAGTGCCTTTGTCCTTTATTTTTGGTACTATTTACCTATTCCACTGTACCATTTACTTGTGTGACCGTCTATATGTTTACTGTTAAACTTTTAAATTTCCTTTTAGTACTGGGTATTAAATCCAGGGTTTTAAAACTAAGTAAACCTCCCTTCAATCATATTTGTCTGTCTATTTATGTATCTATGTACTTATGTGTGTATGTATATACACTTGTATGTATATATGTCTGTCTGTATCTATCTATCTATCTATCTACCTGTCCATCTCTCTATCTACTATAAGGGTCTTTTTTATTTACTAAGTTGCCTAGGCTGGGCGGCAACTTCAAGCTTCAACCTACACAAGTGTTGCAATTACAGGTGTTCACAACTACACCCAGCACCATTAACATTCCCAACCCTACTATTACATTGAAAACTATTCCTTTTAATTATGTATAAGTAAGTATTCCTAATGTCTGTTTCTAAAATAGGCTCTTCCTCTGAAATATTAGTGATATTCCTATATGTAATATATTACTTATGATACATTAAATAAGTAGTTTTGCTCAAAAGACTATGATGTTAGAACTAATGGAAATCCCAAAATAGATACTAAGTCTTGTAACATCTTTACTCAAATGCCCCAGATTGATAATTTCAACATCTATACTGAAATACAGGTACCATCAGCTTAAACACAGACAATGATTATGCTCAGGTATCCCAGGGCAGGAATTTGGGAATGTCTAGCAGTCAGAGAACTCTCAGATATATTCCTCCCTTCTTCTAGCTAATCATCCCTTTATATCCCTTTTATGACCATTGAAAGTTACCATCTCCAAGACCACAAGTTGTATGGTTTACCTTACTTACATTTTTAGCCCAATACAAGTTGCCAATACAATTTCATTTACTTATCATAAAAAGAATAGACTATTTTTAGCCAAATTAAACACCTAATTAACTATCTCAACTGCTTGTTTTGAAAGAGAGTTAGAATATTATGCTCTTGTTTGATGTAACCAGGATTCAAATTTGGTAGTGAAGATAGAAAAAACTATGCTAAGAAAAAAAGTTACAGCATTAAAGCAAAGATGGCAATTATTTCAATATTCTATATTACAAAACTACTTTTGGAAATTTAGCATAACTTTTATTTTCCATTGTTGGATTTTCTGGGGTATATTTTACAAAAATTATTTTCTCTTTACAACATTGTACATTATATAAATTATGAGGACTTGAAATGCAAATAAATAAAAGATTTAGAAAATAGTTTTCAAAATGTGGATACAGATATTCCTTAAAAAATTAAAGAGATGCTAATAGAACCCATAATTAAAAAGGCAAACTTATTTGAGAGTATTTAGAGTACATTTATAACTCCAATTTGATCAGGACATGCAACTGAAATGTACTTTAACTTTGATATAACTTAACCAACCAAAAACAGAATCTAAATTCATTAACCTTTTTTCTCCAAAATAAGGTTGAAGTGTGACAGAATTATCTAGAATTCCATAACAGTGATCTGACTCAATTTTTCCCTAAAATATGCCTTGTGTAGGAAAACATTGCCTCATACATGAGAATACTTGTTGGAATTGGCAGCGTGTGTCTTAAAACACTGGGTGTCTGAAAACTAATATATCTAAGTATAACACTGCTAATTTTCAACAATTAATGAGTCCTACCTACAATTTAATGAAGCTCATCCAAACTTATTCATATATAAAACATAACACTACAGAAAGCAAAATAAAATACAATTCATACATGGTGCATAAATTTCTATTTCATTTACATAGATACATATATATAGTTTGAGTAACAGTATAAGTGACGTGTTTTACTATCTGTTGTGAAAACTATGAACAACATAAAGGACAGTTTGCTTAATTAAAATAATACCAGCCTATCTTTCCAAACTTATCTCTTTACTTCTAGTATTTCTGTGTTATTCACCAACTGCAAATAGAGTCTTGTAAAACAAGATTATTGTGATTTCTTGAGAATAAAGTTTCTATATACATGAAAAATCTTAGATACTTATATTTTTATGCTCAAAGGCAATAAAATTCCAAAAATTTACCTCATCCTATGAACAATTAATATACTAGATTATATTAACACAAATTGTTGCTTACCTTCATGTGTATTTCATTGTGAAACTAATATATAATTTAATTTTGTTTAGCATCATGTTTGGTCAGCATCTTAAAGATTATTTATCTTATGTTAATTATACTTTTTAATGAATTCTAGTATATGGAAAGTTAAACCTCTATATGTGCTTTAAAATGATATTTCAAAGTATGAAAATATTTTAAATTTTTTTCCACATAAACTACGAAATCATTAGAATTCAGTAATATGCCTGTTCTTTTTCTGTATGTGTTTTCTCTCATTTCTTTCATATATTTGTTGACTGCCTGTGATATCCCACTTACTGATTTACTTAATTTATCTTGCTCTTTGTCTTTTTGAGATAAGGTGCTCAAACTTCTGTGCAGTTCAGGCTGGCCTTAAGATGACTTCCTAATCCAGGTTGGTTTTGAACTTGCAATGATCCTCCTACCTCATCCTCCTAAGTGCCGGGATTACAGGCATGCGCCAGCACACCCATCCTACTTAATTTATCTTGCACACACATTGTCAGCTTAGCTTCTGATTCTGGTAAATGCAACTAGACAGCACAAATATGTCTGAAACTAAAATGTGTACTAAGTTGCTTCCTTTTACCTATCAAATACGCATAGTGCAATCCTATTGCGAACAGCAGTGTAAATCCATCACCATATGAGCTGTACCTGGCTGTGGAGATGTGGCTGTACTTACACAGCCCTCTCACCTACTCACATCTTGGCTCAGTTCTCTCTGCCTCTGGATTTCAATAGTACTGGTGTTCTGTGGAATATTTAGCTACATCAAGGCCTTCCTCCTTCCTCAACTCAAAGCTTTTTAATATGGTACTTTTTCTGCCACTCATTCCACATAGCAATTAACATTTCCTGCTGAGTACTTTTGGATTAAATTATGTTATTGTTTTCAATTGTCTCTCTCTCTCTCTGGTTATGATTACATTGCGTGCATACTATACCTGCTATCTTAGTTGTCTGGGTACAAAATGAAGTGCAACAGACTGACTTATAAGGAACAGAAATTAGTTTCTCACAGTTTTAAAGGCCTGAAGTACAAGAGCAGTGGGCCAGCCTGGTTGATTTTTGGTGACAATACCTTTCTGGGGAACAAAGTGGTGTACCTGTTGTATCTCATGTTCCGGACAAGTGAGTGAGGAAATTTGGGCCTCTTATAGCAACACAAATCCCATTCACATGGGCCCATTACCATATCTTGATCACCTCCTGAAGACTTCACTTCCAAATGGCATTGCTTTGGGCAGTAAGATTTCTACATAGGAATTTTGGGGAGCAAAACCAGTAAGTCCATTGCACCGCACTTTTGGCAGAACATTACGTTACATTAATCATCGTATAAGACACACAAAGATGACACTCCAGACACCATCATGGCAGTAGTGCAGAATAGCTAAGGACCAGGAACCAAGGTGAAAATCTGTCCTTTTATGAATGTGGCATTTAGCTGTCCTGCAATGCTGCATGTTGTGCTTGAGCAGAGATAGGCATTTTGCATTTTTAGTTGTTACTCAGATCAGGAATAAACACCTACACAATATTGGACTTTGAAGCACATATAATGATAGGGTGAGATTGGGCGAATTCATTTTAAAATTTAAAAAGATATTTTTGTGTGGGAGAGAAATAGATATTTAGAATGGACTCTAGTATATTGTACAATTTTCTCCAATTATATTTTCTTTCCCCTGCAAGAACATTTTACAACACACCTTCATCGTGTCTGTCACTGACCTCAGCCACAAGACTTCCTTTTCCAAAGTATTAAGTGCGTTACATCTACCATTCTCACCTTGCCTCTGTAAATAGGTTCAGTATTTTTCCCCCTTGGCTTCCACATCAGAACACCATGTAGCAGATGGGTTCTGCTTCTCCAGCTTGCAAGCCAGGATATGAAGATATAACGAGCAGAGCCAAGCTGAGCCATTTCCAACTTGCAGACATATGAATGAGAGATTCATGTATATGTTTGAATCCAGAGATTCTCTGTTTCTATAGGCAAAAGCTGACATATAGACCACTCAATTTGAGGTTTTAATTGTGCTTTTCAGTTATCTTTTATCTTCTTCTTTAAGTGTAATATTTGCCCACAGTTAAAATTATTTATTGTATTTCTATCATCCTTCAATCAACATATCCTATTCTCAGTTTAAACATAAAACCTATGCAGTCATTGCTGTACAGCGGATATTTAATAATATTTTCAAGTAATACATGATTGCCTCTTCCCTTTCTTAGTGGTAGCTCTCATGCACTGATGCCTACAAGGCATATTCACAATAGAAATAGAAGCTAGCAATGTATTAGAGCAACTCCTAAAGGTTTAAGTTGCATCTTATTTAAGTTTGGAAATATTGAAATCTTATTACCATATCATAGTTTAAACACTTTAATGGCAGAGGGATTCCTTATTTTATATTATTTTCATTCCTTTATGTGAGGTTTTTTAACAAATTAAAAAATTGTTTTATCTTCTTTACTCTGGAAATAAGAAGGAATCTCTAATACAGTGTGTCTGCAAATGTTTTCACACAATTTTATTTCCTAGCAGGATCCCTAGAATTTCTGCAAGTATAAAAGTGATATATTCACTGACGTGATTATCAGCTGACATAAAGCGTTACATCTGTTCTCTGAAGTGCTTTCTTCCGGGCTTCAGCGGCTGCTTTGTCTCCTTCATCCAGTGCCGTTCTGAGTTCTGAGAGCTTTACATCACTACGTGTGGAATGTGAATGCATCCTCACTAGGATTTAAGCACTTATAGAGAAAATGCCGGTAGATAATGACTGGTTATGTCTTTCTGCGATATCTAGAAACCATTTAGAGACTACAGTTTATCTATAAAACACATCAAATAATTTTTTTCTTTCATGTATTTAATCCAGCATTGAAAATACATATTTCTTCTTTTTCTAGGAGGACTTCTTTAAATACTCTCAAAGTTTCTGGAATAAAACTGGACAATAATCTACCTATATATGTATCTACATACTTGTCCATGTTTTTAGAAATATAATCTGAGTAGTGAAATATACTGCCTTTGTACACAATTGTACATGGGATCTTCCCAACAAATGTGTGAGATAAACACAAATTGTTTCATTTTAGAGCTAAGAATACAAAAGACTGTAGAATTTTACTCAAGTCCTCCAAAATAATGTGATTTATATGCATACTAGTTATGACTCAGTCTAGGAAATTACATGCAAAACTCACTGGTCTTTTATAAGTTTACTTTGCCTCTGCATTCACATTCATTACTCTAATGAACGTGATTTCTTTCTTCATGAAATCATTACAATATTTTTTCTTAGGTGGGGAGGCAAGCTTACTATTTTAATGAAGTATAAAGAATCTGAACTTATGTGATTTATCTGTGATAGACTGTACTTTTCCTGAAAATATAGAAAACATAGATATAAGGTAGATTAAATAAATTTAATAAATACGAGTGTATTTTACTATTCAGATTATCTTTCTGAAAACATGGATAAGCAGACAGTTACACATATAGATAGATTATTCTCCAGTTTTATTCCAGAAACTTTCCTTTCTTAGAGAAGTTCACTCATCCTGTCCCATTAGCCTGTCTTGTTTTAGTCAATGAAATATGTATGGTCATAAAATATGCTATTCTTGGCAGAAGCCTGACGAGTCCACTTGTGGACCACAGAGTTTCTTCCCGTCTCCTCTGCAATGGCGGACTCCGACATCAACGGCCGCTCCTGTCCCCTCTGCAATGGCGGACTTCGACATCAACGGCAGCCCCTTTGTCTTTCCTCTTCGCTGACTTCCGTAAGTAGTGGTCTCAGTTAAGCTGGGACCGGGGTGCAGGACACATGCACTCTATAAACTATCGTTTCTGTAGCTACCGAGCTAAGAAATTTTCTTACCATCTAATAATTCTGCCAATCAGGATCAATGCAGGTCATATTTTTAAAAGTTGCAACGAATGCGTGCAAAATCATGATCACCAAACAATATTCCTTAAATGTCGAATAAATAATCATTATAAAGTTGATTTCGTTATATTTAAATAGAATCCATATTTGCAGTTGCTTCTTAGGATGAGGAGTAATGACATAGAAGGGATACATAAAATGTAAAAAATGATGTCTTTTTAATACGGGTCTCAATTAAATTCGATGACATTGCTGTTGGCCTATTACGCGTGGAATCCACAACCTGTACCAGAGTTTAGGAGTACAAGTATAAAGACTGATAAAAATAGAGGAAAAGTACAATGACTTATACTTGTTAAAGCATAGTTTACATTTTTCCAATGCAGATTGTGTTTTGTGAATGATTTTTAATATGTCATTTATAAGTTAGCAAGTCTACAGCTAAATTTTGATTAAATTGATTAGGTAAGCTATGAGTAAAAATAGCTTACTCATTTAACTGTGCTTTTGTTAAAAACACATACATTATAATCTATTTAAATAAAATTTATGTAACAGCATAAAATATTTCTAATTCAGGTTATAACACATCTACCTGGATAGAAATGTTGCGAACTTAGGATGCATAAATGAGTTTTCCAGGTATCAATGCCTATTAATTATGTAGGATTTAATTAAAATTAACACCATTCCCCCCAAATCAAAGATGATTTCCTACATCACAAATGTGCCCCATAAAATGTACTTAACTTCTTTCTGTTAAATACATCAACATGTCCTCTCTATGAGAAAGGGCAATCAATCTTTTTGTCATCCTTTACCTTTGTAAATTGTCCCAGAAGAGTTTAGTCAATTGACAAATAACAAATTATGTCTTTACAGGCAGCTCAAAATCTGTGTTGCTCAATACTTCTAAATGAAAATAGTTCAAGGAAAAAGGTATTGTGCACTGTATCACCTGTGATGCCTCTCACCATTAACCTGCACTTGCTAGAAACAAATCATCATGATAGACATGCATCTGTGACAGGAGGCTAGAGAATTCTGAAGATATAAACAGACACAGGCATCGTTATTAAATCATGTTTTGAATATAAGCAGAAGAGTACATACAAATGAGTCTTTTGTATATACAATCTAGCTTATTGTTAGACAGATATTCCCTTAATAAGAAGAAGGTATGTTCACAGAAATAAAAAAAAAAAATCTTAACATCAGTGGCAGTTGCTCTTGAATTCCAATTAAATGACATTAATTATGAGCATGTCAGTGTTAATTCCAGGAACATTTTATGCTACTGTGAAATGAGAAATATTTGCTGAATTTCTATATTGGCCTGTGTTTCTTCCAGAAAAAAAGTCTCTCTTTAATGAGTATTTCAGAATTTTTACTTTGCATTTTTGCTCTTTTGAAACTACCAAGGATACACTTGTATGTCAATTCTCTCTATACTTAAAAAAGGGTTCTACATTTTTTTCTTACCACCCATCACTTTGAAAAGCTGATGAAAGTTCTTCTTTCCACAGATAAATCAACCTATGAGCACAATTTCCTATGGGTATTTTCAATCAGTTCACGAACAATATCCATCGATCTATCCTTGTTTCATTAGACAAATGTTGAATTAATTTCAATCTGATTTTTAGGTGAGTGCCAGTACATGATAAATAGTACATCTTAATCTGAACCCCCACACCCAGGATGGTTTGGGATGGCTGTAGATTTTCAGGCTTACAGGCTTGGTGTAAAATGATGAATTGGATAGAACAGAATAAAAAAATTGCAGAGTTTAGCTAGGTTTCAGAATTTTTTCTGGAAAAACTGCAGATTACAGAATAGCCGTTACACCCACAGTTGCTATATGCCCGCAGGGGCTACATACAAGGTACATTACACAGGATGTCAGGGAATGCAGAGGGCATTTTCTCGAGGTGAAGCCGTCTGGATTTGTTGCTAAGATGCCATTTTTTGAGGTGTGAGGGCAAGGTACCCCTAAAGGACTGAGAGAGGTGGTATGGGAATTCCCACTATAACTCTTTTTATTGGGATTTATTTGCATTCTTGGTATTTTCTAGGATCACTAGATTTGTGTGAGGAATGTATGATCTTCCTGAGTCCTTTTGATCATTTTAATTCCAGATTCAACTCCTATCCATGCACCGACCCTGTAGCAAGTAGTAGGTATGGAAATGCATGCTCTCTCCAACAGGTCTCTTTTGTAGTTCCCTACACCCATGTGAAACATCTTTTTTTGTTTTTGAGAACTTACAAGTACTTTTGTAATTTTATGCTGCTGAGTAACATTATCACATAGTATTTGGATTTGTAAGATTCCAGACCCTCTTTTAATTTCACAAAATCTGATCAAGCTGGAAACATTCTGCAACACCAAAAAGGGCAGGAGTGTTTCAAATTCAGGCTATTAATTTTTATTTCCTGATATTTGACTTACCCATAGTGCCCCAGGGCCTTTGTCTGCAGGTGAGTTATGTCTAGAAAGCCACATAGTCAGTATAGCAACACACAAGCTGTTGTTAGCAAGTGTTACCTGTGACTGTCAGAGGCTGAGCAGAGAGTGGACAGTTACATGGTGTCACATGGAAAAACTGCTTTCTGAAAAGAAAATGCAAATCTGCTAAACACAAAGGGAGAGAGAGGTGCCTTTAACCAAAAAAGTAGCTAAAATGAAAGGCTCAACTGTTTCCCAGGCACTGTACTTCATACATTTTGTCGGTTTGAAGAGTCTAGAATTTTAACTAAGTAACTCAACAGTTCTGTATCCTGGGGTGCAAGGGACACGCCTCAGCTGCTCTAGGACATTGTTCATTGTGCCAGCTTGGGAAGTTAAAAGGGAACTTTAAATTTTAAAGTGACTTAGCGAGGAGCCAGGGTCCTTACCCTGTCAACATCTGCAGCCTGTGGAAGAGTAGGGCACAGAGCTCATGTGGGAGTGGGCAGACGGAAAGCTGATACACAACATAAGGAGGAGAAAGAGGCTTGCTCCCACCCCCATTGTGCTCTTGCTGCTTTTGCTGTCTTCTGCAGCACTGAAGTGTTGCCCCCGTGCCAGGCCACCCTGCCGTGGAGCCAGCAGATTATAGCCTGAAACCTTTACAAATTATTAGCTAAATAAACCTTTCCTCCCTTAATTTTGGGCATTGGATGTTTTTTTCTCAGCCATGAGATGAAAATAACTGAGACACTCTCTTAAGGCTTTCCAGTTTCATTTTTTAGATATCCTTATTTTAAAAACATTCTAGTTAACACTTGTTGGGTTTATCTGATTCTTGCATGAAAAATATAGAAGGGTCTTTTTGTTAAGAATGCTGCATTTTGTGTCACGTTTCTTAAAATCCACAGCTGAGAAGCCCAAGTACATTGATGGGAAATTGTATCAGTACGATATCAATTATTGCAATGTTTTTAGAACATAGGCCATGATGATTAGCACTATTGAAATAGTCATGCATCTTTATGCTTCAGTTAATAGAGTTTTCCTCCGTGATTTTTTTATTTTTAAAGATAAAGAATGAAAACATTAACAAACAAACACACATAAACAAAACAACAGCCAAATGATAGAAGCAAAACAGAGTTTCAGACAAGGTGATGATAGGAAATTAACAACAGTTATTGCATTACATATTGTTATCTTCAAATTGGTTACCCAGTTAAACAAATGTAGGCATGCAAGATTGATCAAATAATTAAACATTAACTGTTCCTTTCAATGAGGTAATAGAAGTTAGTAGTAAAACTCAGTTATCCTGTGTGTGTGTGTATATATATAGATTATATACATACACATTTTCCCATTTTCTTTCCATTTTCTTTAGTCTTTTACATTTGTATACTAGTGAGACAATACCATATTTACACATGTGGGTCTGATTTAATTCGCTTACAAGTATGGACTCTAGTTGCATCAATTTACCTATGAAAGCCTCAAATTTATCTTTCTTTATAGCTGAATAATATTCCATTATGTAGAAATACCACATCCTTTTTATCTATTCCTCAGTGGATGGGCATTTGTGTTGCTTCCATGATTTAGCTATTACAAATTGAGCAGCTATAAGCATGGGTCCATATATATCGTTGTGGTATGATGTTTGTAGTTCTTCTGGAAAAACATTCAAAAGGAAAATAACTGGGTTTTATAATGATTTTGCTTCCTTGTAAATTTTTAGTTTGCTTTAATATGCTTATAGAGTAGAATATTATATTGATAGCACTTAGTCCTTGATAAATTTTATTCTAATGTTTTGGCTATGTGTCTACCTTTCAAAATTGATTGTATTTTTTTCATGGACAGGATGATTGCGTTAATTTTAGTACATAGAGAATTAGTAATGGACCTAGTATTTGGAAGATTTTTGTTCGATATTTATTGAATGATTTACTTGTGATATGTATAAAATCATAAATATGTTTTATATATTCTTTACTTTCTATGAGTTCAAGTGTTTTTACACAAATAGAAAATAGTTTATGCTCCATAGATATATGAATATAAAGGAAATTCACAAAATTGTTCATGTTTATAACTTACTATGAATTTTGGATATCTATGTTTACATTTCATTATCTCTACATCTATATGGCATCTTATATTCCTCCACCTAGGTCATTAAATGATGAAATTCCTGTCAATTGTATTTTAGTTAGTGACCTTTCTGAAAAGAATGTATAAGCAATTTCTTTATGCAGTAATTCCTACAGTTTACTTACTTTCTAAATCTTTTAACAATATCAAAAATGTGAGATATTTTTGGCATGTCATTATTATCAGATCAATAGAAACATTACATGCTGTCCACCTCTCACTACAGAGAAAGGTGAAGTAAAAGTAAATGAGACATTTGAAAGTGATAATCTGAAAGTAATATTTTTGGAGAAGGATAGTATGTTGAATTTTATGTGCCAACTACTGGTTTTATAAGTAGTAATTTTATCTATGTGAACTGAATTTTAATATAAATTTTACTCTAAATGAGAATATCCTACATTTTTGTTATCACAATTATGCTTATTTATATCACAATCATTATGTTCAATTCTATTTTTTTGTGTTTTTTTTTTTTTTCATTTTGTTTTTGGGTGCTAGGAATCAAACACAGGACCTTGTATTTGCCAGGAAGGTGCCCCTGTGCTAAATTCCCAGCCCCTGTTCAATTCTATTTCACTACTCTGTTGTTGTGATTCCTCGTTTGGTAAACTTGTTCTGAGGCATAATAACCAAGTATTTTAGAAGAAAGAGAAAAAGAATAAGAAGGGAAGGAGAAGAATAAGAAGACAAAGAAGAACAAGAAGGAGGAGGAGGAGGAAGAGGAGAAGGAGAGATGGGAAAGAGCAAAAAACCCCAGCATATTCAGGATCAATATATGTCTTCAAATGCAATTACAATGTAATTAAATTTAAATATTTATTTTGTACAACTACTTCCCAAGCCAAATAGGAAGTTATTAGGTAAATACAAATTGTGTGAGAATTATTTAGGTTATAGATATTTTATTCTCCATTACATTCACAGAATGTATTCTTAAGTATTGTGATAGTGAGTTCCACTAAAAATTTACATTTTTAATATGTATCTTCTTGTATATTTCTCATATTTTATTTCCTAGAAGGGAAACCAATATTTAATAAAAGTAATTTCTTGGACAAACAATGTATGTATGTAGTGTGTTGGTAAATGTAACAAGTTTTAAGGGAGAAAAAAGTATTATATAATGTTTGCCAATTTCTATAGTGCAAATAGTTTCACTAATGTGAGGTTGAATTGCCTAAGTGCCCTCAGTAGAGATGTTCAGGAGTCCTCAAGCCCAGCATCTCAGTAGGTGACCTTACTTGAAGACAAGATTTTCAGCAAAATAATAAAGAAAAATGAGAGAGTGGATCTAATTCTGGGAATGCTTTATTAAAAAGACATAAATTTTGATGGCAAAATTGACACGTACTCAGGGAAACAACGTTTAAACTCAGAATTATACTACTGAAAGAGAGGTATTATTGCTGAGGTAGAAAACAGAAAGAAACCCTTCTCTCCCCCCCTCAGAAGGAGGACGGCCCTGTTAACACCATCCTGATGGATTTCTAGCTTCTCGAATGATGAAACAATAAATTTTGTTTTTAATACAGTGTATTTTCTACTTTGTGGCACCAGCCCTGGAAAGCTAACAGTGGCTCATGTCAAACTGCCAGAGAAGATGAACCAGCTTACAAACTGCCAGAAAACTGAAAAATTTCTTCACCTGACATTATGAACCAGCATTTTTTCTTTGAGCCAATTTGTTTATCATTGTTTTCAAATCTTTTCTTAAAAATGATGCTATTCTAAAGACAGAAAACATAGAAAAATAAAATTTAAATCACATGAATTTTTTATTACACTGACATGTGGAAATAAAATTAAGAAACACATCACTAAAAAAATAGATTAATACATTGCTAGGAAGTCCTTTCTCAGCTTCCAATTTTATATTTTAGTATTACCTATTTTTATATGTCATTTATAAATATATAGCAATCGTAATTGTTATCCCATTTTCACATGTGTATCCATAACCACATGATATATATAAATGTGTAATATTTATAATTGTTACATATTCAAACATCACATCTGTTATATTTTTTAGTTATCAACATTTTCACACATTGATTCCCATATATATATACAACAATAATAATTTTGTTTGTATATTTAATAATTTATGCAGCATTCTTGACAATTTTAAGGTACAATAATACCACTGAGTCACAGGGAATTATAATAGGAATACTGAGCAGCAAAGTTCCAAACCAAAATAACTAATTTTACTTTGATTCCAAATCTTTACTCTTAACAGCTATACGCTGCATCCCATTTTAATTACAACCTGATATATTTCTCTTTTTAATTTGGATAAGCCATTTATTGCTTTATTTATTTACTTTAAATTTTATTTATTTATTTATTTGTTTGTTTGTTTATCTATTTATTTATTTATTTATTGTGTTACCGGGGATTGAATTCAGGACCTTGCGCTTGCCAGGCAGGTGCTTATTCCACTGAGCTACATCCCCAGCTACTTTAAATTTTAAGCAGAATAAAAGTATAATAAAATAACAACAACGTAGGCAAAAACAACAATATCTAATATAACAACCGCTGTTAATTTCTATCATTTTGTTTTGAAAGCCTGTAACACTTTTATAGTTTTTGTGTTGTTTGTTTCAATGAAATTGCTGTTAGGAATCAATCTAACAAAGGAAGTAAAAGATCTATGCAGTGAAAATTACAGTATTCTGAAAAAAGAGATTGACGAGGATTCCAGAAAGCAGTTATCTCTTTAGACATGATTTCCAAGTGTGAGAATACTGAATGCAATGATTATTCAAAATTTAAGTCAGTAGCCATAGAGGGCTTTCAAAATGTGTTATATTTCTTACTTTACTTTCCATACGTCTGCAAATCACAGATTTTTGGGTTTTTGGTGAGCAATGAGACATATGCTACTTTTATAATAATTTTTATTTTTTCAGATTTAAGAATATGTTTAATTTTCTCTGATCATTAAATACTTTATTAAACTCATACTGAATTTCCCACTCACTTCTCTATTAACATTTCATTTAGTTTGTATATTTTACTAGAATCAATCTTCATTCACTTGATAATTATATTTTTCAATTTATCATCTTTTTATTTCTTTTGTGCAACTCTGGATATACATTAGATATGTAATCAAAGTTTATTTCAACTTCTGCTTTTCCAGCGTTGCTTTATCGTGTTGATTTTCAATGACTGTAGCAAATATTTCTGCAAATCAGCTTACAAAGGGAAGAGATTTTATTTTGATTCAGCAGTTTGGAGATCTCAGTCTTATGAATAGCTGATCTCACTGCTCGAGGCCTGTGTGAGTGCAGCAGCTGTGCATGGCAGGGCAGAATCACTCACTTCACCACGGAGAAGTGAGAACAGCGAGGAGCAGGAGTTCCCATGTCCCCTTTGCAGCCATGCCCTGAATGGTCAGAATAACATCTAAAAGGCTCCATGCCAAACTTTCCACCAATTCTAGCAGTACCCCTCTAGGAGTAAGTTTTACCACCTAGATTTTGGGGGTTTTCAAGTCTAAGCTGTAGCATGAGTGCAGTGTATCAGGTCTACACCTCCAAATGTCCACAGAAATAATACAAATTTTGAAATGCACAGATTGCATTTGCCGTCCTTTAATAATCTCCCTTATTTTAAATGATTTATTATTAGACTATTTTAAAGTTTACTTGTACAAGAAGTGTCTGTCTTTCAACTTTATGCTGTTTAATGTTGCATGATTCAAGAATCAAATGTGAGCTTGTATATTTTCTTGCTTAACTGATATTTCCCACCTGATAATTTTTAGGGACTGTGACACCCAGTAGTTACCTGACACCCACAATTTACATGTCATTTAGAGGACAAGAGGCAATGTCTTGGGTGCTTAGCTTTTATAAAACACGTTCTCATGGACTGTGCAGTGCATAGCTCTGGGGTGCAATGGGTCTTCTCTTCTGCTATACCAAGTCAAAAATTGTCTCCCAAAATTGGTGCTGTTCTTACGTGAAATTCTTTTTGAAATGTTTGACAGCTAAAAGCTTCTCTGTGTCTATGTGATGTGTGTGTGGTTTTTCTTACAATGAGTAATTTTTAAAAAATTACAGCTCAAACAGTCATAGCTTATTTAAGGATGCACACGTATTTCTGGAGTAGTGCATTCTCAGATAATTTCATCTTTGTGGAAACATCACAGGATGGACTTCTATAAAGCTAGACTGTACAGCCTATTACCCAACTAGGCTGCCTAGTCAGCCTGTTACTCTTAGGGTACAGTCCTGTATACTTCCAGGCGAATAAAACACGAAGGCAGGTACTTCTGTGTCTATACATACAAAAGATAGAAATGAAATATTTATAAAAGACGATCAATGCTGCGTGTACTTGTACAGAATGCTTTTTCCATATGAAGTTTGCAGGATGGGAAACTGCCCTTGGTGAGTCACCTGAGTGCATGACAAGGGAATGTGAAGGCCTGGAACATCATCATCTACTACTAAGTACCTCAGAGACAATGTACAGTCAGGCTGTTTATTAAGTTTACTAAGATGTGCTTTGCTTTCTTCACTAATAAGTTAATCATATTATATGTTTTACCTATTAATTTGTAGGTCTTGTCCTAAAAAAGGTTGTATAAATGTAAAAAAATAATTCCTTCCTTTATATCATGTATATATATATATATATATATATATATATATTTGTTTATTGTAAAGTTTTAAGATGTTTTCAAGTTTTCAAACTTATGCATTGAAAATGAAGCCACAAACACTGACAGAATATAGGCCAGTATAGGGTCAGGGTCATCTGTGTGACTGATGAAGAGTTTCAGAGGTAACAGCATTCATGGAACTGGCCTCTTCTCTGTGATCTGTGCCTCCTTCTGGCATACTTCGGAGACACGCTCAGAGGCTGTTTTACAGTGAGCTGTTATTTTCATATGTGGATGACATACACTATGAAATGATTAAAGTATGATGTAAACACAGAACTCAGTAACACTGATGACCATTATCAAATACTGCGTATAATTTTGTATGCACTACTTTAATATGTCTGCTGTGCAGTGAGTTCACACTAGCATCACCAGGCACACCAAAAGCAAGCATAACTCCAGGGCGTTACAGCAGCCGGGAGGCTGGCAGGAGAAAAGAGGTTTGCACCTCCCTTCTGATCTTCAGGAGCTACCACTGAACGTCTGGACTGCTGCTGATGCAAGCATCGATTAGCATTGCATAGTTTTATCTAACTCCATTCATCAGTATGGATTACGTTGACCTTTTTAAGATATCAATTGTACCTAAAATATTTGATCCATTTGCTTCATTGTTGCTTTCTTGGATGCTTCATTCTCTACGAATTAAGTTTTAAACAGTTTGATTTGCACACTGCTTTTACTAACACTTTAAATTGCTGTTTTTTGGGTTTCTGTGTGTTTTTCTCTGGTCTCCGCTGTGGTTGGAAATGGGCCTGCGTGGCTTTTCCATTCACTCTTATGGAGGGAAGGTACTTGCTTCGTCTGTATGTTGGGTCCACATGTCTCCAAAAGAAAACTCTGTACTGAAGTTGTGTATTAATCACTCTGATCCCAAACACATGCATCAGAGATCGCCTTTCTTCGACTTTCAGTTTGCTTATATTCTGAGTATTCACTCTTTAAGAGTTAAATTGAATCTCAATTTCTTCATAGAAAGTTTCCTGATGGAAGCCAAGAGGTACAAATTCTCTTCACCAAACACATTCCAGTGCATGGTTGTATTAGCAGTAGTGTAGCTACCCTAAATGTTTCTAACCATGTTTATAAAAAATTCCCTCATAGCCTGAAATTATAACTCAAAAGTTGGTTTTATTTATTTTCATCCTTGGGTTATTTCATTCAGGTAAGGCATCCAACTCATTTTGACCTATATGAACTTGTATTGCTTTAAAGGAAAACAGAAAATATTTGTAGCTCAATGTTCTTCAAATTCCACTTGATTTTTATTGGTTTTTATGTGTTATTTCTTATAAGCAATAGAAAAATACTACACAATGTATTTTTTTCCATATCATAAGAAACTATATTTCTAGGAAAGAATTACTACAAGAGTAATCTTTACCTGTTCTAAGGACATTTATTTTCCCCTTGCCTGTTACTTAATTTTAAAAACAACACATTTAATTCAACTTTAAGTATTCTTAACTTGGGAAAAATTCATGAAACGAATTCATATCTGCATATTAATGATAATTGAAAGAGAGTGGGTTGAAAATGTATATCTCTATTCTAGCTTTATCACCTTGTCAAGTTATATTGCCATGCATTTAGAAAATTGAAGAATTTGGTGATATAGTTTTCAAAAGTAATAAGCTACTTTTTTAATGAAGCATGGTGATAATTTAATTTTACCATTTATTGAGGTAACTTTTGTCAATATAGCTGCATTGAAATGCCCTAAAATGTAAACATACATTTAAACAATAATTTATATGACATTATGTTGGATATTATTTAAAAGATTTTTAAAATCTATATTTTGAAAATAAGGGTTAAAAGACATTTTAATATTGCCTTCATATGTTTCAGGTTGAAAATCAAATGTACCTCACCAAAGAAGTGTAACTATTTAATTTAGGAGATATAAGCACAAAATGAAAAATCTAGTGATACTAGCAGGAAATATCTTAGAACAAAATAACAATAAATAAAAATCAGAAAAGTTTTTCCTCCAACTTTTCCACATCATTAAGACTATCTTAAATGAAGTGGTCCTGTTCTATCTTACTGAGTCTATGGTTGAGTGGTGTTTCTTATCACTAAATAGATGTGTTTCTGATTATTAATAACCTGAGGCTTTGGAAGAAGTAATAACATGACTTTCCTTCAAAGTCTCACTTCATTGCACTCATTTCCTTTCACTTGGACTTAAGATGAGAAATACAGACTTGGGTAGGAAATGTTTCCATTTTCTCATATTATGGTTTGTCTTATCTTCAGCTTCAGGAACTTATATAATTTTTTAAAATGCCTTGTATTTTCCGCTGCAGATATTAGATTATACAAGTGTTTTATTCATCTTTGAAAAGTAGTTAATTTGCTTTCTAGAATTCAGACCTTGTAAATCTACATATTTTTAACCATTATACTATGTATGCATTCTTGAATATTTCTAGGCAACTTCTCTGCTAATCTGTTTTGTTTATGCCTTCTTTCAGATTCATAAAAGAAAGTTTTATTTCTTATTATGAGAAGAAGAGAATTACATCTTTTGTCAAATTGCAAAGGGACTGCTTCCCGGCAGGTATAATACTGGGACTTACTAAACCAAGCTTGCTCTGGAATTTGCCCTCAATTCACCACCTAAACCAGGCACTAAGACAAATAGAGCCAAATGGATAAATGGTCAATTCCCTTAAGCATTATGTATTTACTGTTATTTAAAAAAATCTTTGTGAAGGCTGATTTTATACTGGCATTCTGGCTGGTGAACTCTGGCACTGTGTTCATAAGTGAATAATAAGCATTCATGTATTTTTGACCAAATTCAGTTCATTCTTCTACTTATTTCAAACTTGATTAATCCAGAAGCTTGGCTGGTACCACTCTCACTCATTTGAAATGCAAAATGGCAGATATTTTGATTTTAGAGGAATGCTACGAATTTTTCCTGTTTTACTTTATATTTTATTTTTATTAGTATATGTTTGCGATACATAATGATTATGTTTACCATGTGGACTTGGCACATGTACCCAACATATCTTAATTATTTTATATCCCCTTCTTGTTTAGTATACAGCTCTACAGACACCAAGGTGATCAGATAAAATTCTCTACCAACCAAGAAATCCCAGCCACTTTAGAAAATCGTTCTGTGTATGGCATTATGTGAAATTTTCAATAGATCTAGAGGATTTCACAGAGAGGAAGAGAGAGAGAGAGCAAGAGCCAGAAGAAAGATATTTGACTTACAGTTACAAAGTGAACAGGAAAAATTAGCATTTGATATAATATATATTTAAATTTCTTCATTTATGAAAGTGTTAATTCACCAAATATTTGGAAGCATTGTGCAGAATATTGTACATTTGGCTGAATCTGAAGAATGAAGAGCAGCGATAGCAGATTGCTGACCTGTGCCTGATGCTGCTTCTCACAGTCTGAGAAGTTAAGGTCCATTTGTTTCCCACATGACCGAGCTGCTTCATAACGGTGTCCTTGCTTCTCTGATTCTACTGGATCTGATAACAGAAACCACGTACAGTGTGCAACTCATGATATTATTCAGTAATTATCCCAGGGACAAGTATATATACATGAATAAGACTATACTGCATGTTTGAAGACAACCTATAATGTGTTTAGAAAATATTATAATATCTACTTAAATATGCTATGATAAAAATGTGTGGTTCTATTATTAATCAAAAGAAATGGTGACTAAATATTGGAATGAACAGGGACAAAAATTTTTAAAGGCAATGAGAAATTTATATTTTATTTTTAAATTTATATTATTCTTTATTTTCCAATATTGCTGTTAGACAATTTAGTTTGAAATAACATAAAAAATAAATTGATTCTTAAATAATGCATAAAACTTTTTCTAGCCTATGACAAATGTGAGGAATTCTTTCTTCTGTACTACATAATGCACTCTCAGAGGTTACATGTATTATTAATATATTTGATAATTTGTCATCTGACAAGAGCCATGAATAATGGAGAACTTTGAACCACTTGTCCCATTAGATATATAATACCCTTAATATATGTTCTAATACTGCACCCACTTAAAACAACTTTAGTCATTTGGACCTTCTTGAATTATGCATTAATACCAAGTTTGTATGCATTATAAATTATCTTGAAATAGATATGATATAGTAAGTGGCACTGAGATCAAATAAAGATCTACAGTCTTAAGACTGGTATTAAAGTACATTTTATAGCTAAGATATGTCAAAAGCACACTCTTCTAGTTTTATGGAAAAAAGCCAACTTTCTGAGTTTTAATCCAAGTTCACAAGTTATATTTTTCATATATATTTCCTAACAGCTTTCATTTATGGACTCTGTGATTTTTAGAGTCAAGAATGCAAGAAATAATATCTTTGCCTTTTATATACCAATCACCCGTCCTGGACTTTTAAAATATTTTATATTTTCAGATGGACTGTTTTAGGAAATAAATTCCTACTGTGAATAAGAAATCATTAACATTTCCTTTTATGTAGCATTGTTATGTCCAATATACTTTCCTGTCAGCAGTAAAATACACTTTGTAATATACATTATGTTATCCACTCACTACTTCTTCAAATTTTACCTTTCAGTGTAATTTCATTCTCATGGTCAAAAAGCATAGAAGATGTACTCTGAACACAAAATAAATAGAAATTTTTGTTCCTCCCAGAGTTTTGATAAGAATAAGCAGTCATCAGAGAACTCGTCAATATATCAAGCTTGTCTCCTCTGTCGCTTTTCTGTATGGACATTTCCTTTAGAGCATAACATGGTTTAAAAAATAAATATGCTCCAAAGGCTGTGTACTGATGGCTTAAATCTCAATTCAGCAGTGTTCAGAAGTTGGGATGTGAAAGGCAGTAGATCATGAGGATTCGGACTTTATCAATGGATTAATCCACTAGTGAGTTCAAGGGTGAATAAGCTTTTTATGAGGAGGGGCTCAACTGGGAATAGTAGATCACTGGGAGTGTGTGCCCGCCCCTTGCTCCCCACCTGCCTATTTCCAACTCCTTTTGCTCACCGCCTGCTGTGAGGTGAGCAGCTTTCTTCTGCCATGCTTTTACCATGTGGTTTATGTCTTGGAGCCAGGAGAACATGGACTGAACCTTCTAAAACTGTGAGTCAATAAATAGAGAAATAGATAGATAGAAGACAGATAAATGACATAGATGATCAATAGATAGATATGATTGATTTATTGATAAATAATAGATGACAGATAGATAATTGATGGATGATAGCAGATTATAGATAGAAAATAAATAGAAAGATGAAAGATAGATAGACAGATAGATATACACATAGATATTTCCTCCTCTAAATTGTTTATATCAGGTATTTGTCACAGTGATAAAAAGATAACAAACACATAGCACCTCCAACTTTTATCTTTTCTATGTATATTTTCCTATATACCATTTTCCTTTGGTCTCAGATTGGCTCACATACAAGTAAATTTCAGGACCAAGATTTTTTAAAAACGGTAGTTTATTTTGGAGGTTACCCAAAGCATCTACAAAATAAAGATAGAGGACCCATGAAATTAGAAAGTAGTTAAAAGTGACTCTACAGGTCCAGTAGCAAAACAAAGAGGAGTCAAAGTGTATGGTGGAGTTTTAAATTTAAATGTAGTATACATCACCATTAATACACCACAAAATACACTCCCTGACTTCAAGCACATTCTTTGCATCATTGATGCCACTTTTTGCAGCAGTTCTGCAAGTCCTGTTTTGTGATTGTCCTTCTTAGATGTGATAAAAAACATTTCAGTGACTGCTGCTGCCAACCGTGTCCAAAGCGAACGCAGGTTCACGCAAACCTGCGCTGTATCCTCTTTCACTGTGTTCACTGAATCTGGTATCATGTGATTTCTGACTCCTCCCCAAAATGAAAATGACCATGAAAGTTATGCATTCTTCATTGACTTGGGGAAATCAACGCAGACCCCACAGCACAAATAAAGAAAATCAATGAAAGAGGGATTCAGCACTGTTTCAGAGAGTTCCCGGGATACTGGGACAAGTGTTTTCCAAGTGAGGGAAGTATTTGAGTTCCAGTGTGTCTTTACTATTATAACTGAAGCCAACAGCAACCACATATTTGATCATACCTATTATGTTAGCAAGGAAATTACTGCTGTGCTTAAACTTGCCAGAAATCTGTAACAGAAGATTTAGAACACACGCTGGAAAGTTTTTCAAAATAATGAGTGATAAAGCAGGGCTATTTTCTCATCAGTCTTTGGTTGAGGGTTGCAGAATGTTATTTTCCAGTTTTTCTGACCTGTTGGATATAGGCATGCACACATTGTTAAAGCAAATGTCTAACACCAAAGCAAGTGGATTGTTCAAGGAAAGCAGATATAAGGCCTTGCAGTCGGTGCAACAATTGCTGATAAGCACACGAGGAGATTCAGCAGAGCTGAATACACACATCTACATGCATGGAAGTGTTTGCTATGTATACACCTGCTTTGAAATAGTCATTCACTTCAGGTAAAAAATTATTAAAAATCTTACATATAACTATCTACTTATTGTCGGATATTATTCTATTAAAATTACATGCTAATTGAGATTTTAAACTATTCCTTTTTGGAAATATTCTCATATATTTTGTTATTTTTAACATACTTTTTGCTTTTCTGGTCAATGTTAATTGCATGATAAAAGTAGGTCTGAAAACATGCAAACATTTTTATGGTATATGACAAGTCTAGTTTCCTCCCTCCTTTTAATCAGGATTATTTTTATACTATAACTCTTGTTTCCAAATGTCTACTTTAAAGGCCGGGGATATAGCTCAGCAGCACAAGCACCTGCCTGCCAAGTGCAAGGTCCTGAGTTTGATTCCTGGTACCAAATTAACAAACAAAACAAACAACCAAATGTCTACTTTAACTCTTGTACAGATCAGTTCACTCTGCTTCCATCTCAATTGTTCTTAAATCATTTGTTATTTGTTTAAACATCTCACAGAATTTCACTATTACTATATAGATTGTGTCATATGGACATGGTAAACAGAACATAAAATGTTTTAAATTATTTTTATTAATTTGTCAGTATTTATAATCATGTTATCTTAAAGAAAAATAAATCTGGCTCCAAAACCTGGGTGCTGTTTTGGTGTTTCTGCTTGCCATTGCAAAATAAAAAATGTGGGGGAATGGTTTGTTATGCATCGAGGGTTAACTCTTATATAAGTTGCTATGAATTGAATTGTGCCAATCCAAAATGTATTTATTAAAGACCTAATTCCTAAAACTGTGGAAGATAAACTTATTAAGAAGTACAAAATAGGGGCATAGCTAATACCAGGTGGGAGGAGGTCATATTATAGTAGAATGTGTTCTCAATCCAACATGACTTCTGTCTGGAGTAAAAACAGAACATTGGTTACAGACATGAAACAAGGAAATAGCTAAGGAAGACAAGATAAGGATTGCAGTGAAACTACATGTCAGCAAATGCCAACTACTTCTATCCAAATAAAGAAAGCATGATAGGGTGGATTATTTTTTTCCCATCCCTCTGAAGAAAGCAACCTTGCAGATCTCTTATTATCAGACTTACAGCTTTCAAAGATGTGTGACAACAAATTTCCATTTAAAATAGAAAAGCCACTCAATTTCAAGTACTTTGTTGCAGGTAGATTTATAAATTATTTCATAAAGTCATTGTTTCCTTGACATCTATTTACTTCCCGTTTCCTCAGCTCCAAGACTATCTCTATTTAAATTGAGAAATACAAAAATATACTATAAAAGTGAGCGTTGCTGTAGAGACAAAACAGAATGAAATCATCTAGTAATGAGCAGAGAAGACGGGATAGCTCCTTAACCTCTGAGTCCCTAACAAACCTCTATCTTCACAATTTAAACGTGCTTAAAGAATGTGGCTTCTCTGAGATAAAAGGAAATGTATATATCCTGGCATGTTCTCAGTGATAATCTGTCCATGCAGAAGGGTTTGAACAAGACTGAGTTTACTGCTCCTACAGATGTAGCTTGTAACTAATTAACTGTAAGCTTAGGTGTCTTGGGAAGAGCATTGTCCATAGGAAGTTGGCCAAGCAGTACAGTGTTCTAGAAATTGCATTTGATGTCACACAGAAGGGAAACAATAATGCTCATAAACACAGAGCTGAACAGGGTGCATGGGGGTCCATTACGAGATAGAAAGGAGAAATAGAAAGAAGAATTTCCCAACTAGTAGAGGATTAGGAGCTGGGGATATAGCTCAGTGGAATAAGCGCCTGCCTAGCAAGCGCAGGGTCCTGAGTTCAACCCCCAGTACCGCCAAAAAAAAAAAACAAAACAAAACAGAGGATTAAAAATAATCTTTCTCTAAACAGATGAAAAACTAGCACCAAAATATTAACAAGAGAAAACATTTTATTAATAACTCTAGGGAATACTGTTAAGATTTAAACAATTTTGGTGGTATACATACTAATAATAGAAAACAGCACCCATAACTATGTATAACTCAGATAGGAAAAAGTGGTAAGAATCAGTAAGAAATTGAAGCAAAATATATCAGGAACTATAAAATTACTACAAGTAATATTCTTATTGGAAGCAGGCAATGACCACAGAAGCTGTATTTTCTTGTTATCCTCCAAATCCAGCTGATACCAGGTTGGATATGAAATGGACATTGAGGCACTAGGAGATGACAGGCAGTATTAACCATGGTGTAATCAGGGGCCAGAGTGAGGATTCTCACTTAGAAGTAGCAAATTTGAAAACCCATAGCTCTTCCAAGGCTATTACCTTCCAGTGGAATAGAATTATTTTACACCTATGGAACTGCAGTTCATAGAGGTAGGTCTATATACATGTACATATCTTACACATATAGATTACATTTTTACATATGAATAGGAGATACATTATATGTGTGTGTGAGTGTGTCTGTGTATAAACAAGAGTCCAGAAAACATGTAAGAATAATAAAAAAGTTCATCAGTTTCTTTTTTCATATTTGTTCAAAAATTTGATAAGCAGTCATCAGGAAAAAGGGGAATCATCTGTTTCATTTTTAACTTTCAAAGTATTTTGAACTATTCTCAACACTGAGCTAATGACTGGAATACAAGCCTGAGACAAATGGAAAGCCTGTATAGGGAGCCACATCTCAGGAGGAGATCTCACTGTTTGAATAGATTTAGAACTGTACTGTGTGTATTGAAATATTGTGAATAGTGTTAGGCAGTACAGTGAATTAGTCCTAATTTGTATAAACAGTAGAAGGTTTTGTAGTAGACAGTTAAAAAAACACATTTGGAGAAAAAATATGAGGTGAGCTCAGAGATTCAGCAGCAAGAATCAAAATGGTATAGATTTAATAGTGTATATCTGTATGTGTTAGCCTGAACACACACTTCGAAGATATCAATATGTAAAGCAGCAACAAGCGGTGTTTTTTTTCTGTTGTTGTTGTTGTTGATGTTGTTGCTGATGTTGATGTATGCCTGTTTTCTTTCTTGTCTTTGGATTTTTGGTTTTTGTGGTTTTTTTTGTTTGTTTTTTTCTGTTGTTGAGAGGATTAACTGTCTGACTAAATTTGCATGTCTGTATATGGGTCCATACATCTACAATTCGAAGATATCAATGGATAAAGCAACAACTACTGTTGAGACCATATCACCTTGTCTATAGATTAGTTGTGATTGTACTATTTTCTATGATAATGGGTGTCTGTTTGTCAATAGGTTTTTATACTTTTATGTTTCTAAAAAAAATGGTATAGATTAAGAGTATCTTCGGATCTTTACAATTAATGTACAAATTTTAGGATACATTCAGCTTCAGTAGCATGCAAAGCAGAGGATATACATGAAGGGAAAGAACTGATAAAACCCATCTTGTTGGGTTAATTTCACAGAACTATTTCCACTAGGTAAGATACAAAAGAGACCACAAATATTAACCCAAGAGAATAAGGAATAGTGAAAGTAAGGACATTGCTGTCAATAAGAGAGTAGCTTATGAGTTAGGGCAGCATGACGAAGATTTTAAAAGAGAAACTAGGAACCAGTTATCATCAGTAGGAAAATGTCATTGGCACAAGGGTAAATTGTGTTTGCTTTGAAAAATTGTGTTTGTTGTAAAAAATGTGTCAGAAGTATAGCAGAATACATCTTATGAGAAAACAAGAGGTAAGCTACCTTCTTGTGAAGGGATAAAGAAAACCAACGTGAATCAGAACATGAAGTGTGAACATAGGTCTTGTTGATATTGTTTTAAGAATTAACACTCTTGGAAGATAAAATCACTAGGCGTTAGTTCAATGGTGTGATAGCCTCACAGACAGGACAGGGAACATGCAGTGAGCAGAAGGGGCGTGTAATTTCAGCACAGTCATTATCTTTAGTTAGAAGTTTGCACAGGAGACTTTTAAGTAAAAGGAAATTGGCCATTAAAGAATGGTTTAAATGATTGTGTGTTTAAACAAATATTTCCCACAGGAATTTCAGAGAGATTTCAAAAGAATAAATACTATCTTAATTGAAAAGTGATTTTATGAAAATTTGTTTTGCCATATAGCCTAATACCATGCTCTTTTTCTTCACACGTGCTCTGTCCTCCCAGCCCCCAGATGAAGATCAACATTCAAATCACGTGCTCCTTTTCCTTAGAAGTCTAATACAGTTTTACATTATTTCAGTACCCTCTTTTCTTAAACAGTGTTCTTAAAAGACAGTTTCCTGTTTCCTAAAATTAATCACATCATCATTATACATTTGCAGTCTTCAAGTAGCATAAAATACAGTGTTGGAAAATATACATTTTAATAAAATGGAAATACTCTGAACAGCAATACTATAAAAGCAAGATGTTAAGAAGTACAATGGCCTGGCCCAAACGCCCATGTTCCTATCCCCTAGAAATGGCATATTAGTTTATGTCATGTGGGGCAAATAAGGTTACTAATGAGCAGACTTATAATCAAAACATTGCCTATTCTGATAGAATCAGTACAGTCACAACAGCTCTTAGTAGTGAAAGAGAGAGACAAATTTCCAGTCAGAAAAGTCATGAAGACAAAAGGAGAGGCCAGAGGAAATTTGTAGGAGGTGATTCTGCCTTCTTTCTTGAGTTTGAAGATTGAGGAAGAGAACCTCTGCACTGAGGTCTGCCTGTTGGAAAAAGAAAAGTTAGGGACTCCCTGCCACCTTTAAGAAGATTATGGACATCTAAAGTCTTAGTCCATGAGAGCAACAGCCATAACTAAATATCTTGGACTGGACAGAGTAGCTGATAAAAAGCTAGTTCATTTCTGAGAGTTCTGGAGCCTAAGAACTCCAGCATAAGATATAATAAGTGTCTGGTAAGACTTCATCTCCCTGTTGGACTCTCACATCTTGGAAAGAGCAGGAATCTCTATGGGCCCTTTTTTACAAAACCACAACTCCCTCTCTCAAGGGCTTCAGTTTCATGATTAATCATTTCCCAAATGGGTGTACATCTTAATACCATCATGGGCAGAAGGGTAGGATTGCAACACATTCACTTTCAGGAAGACATAAAGGTTCTTAACATAGCCTCTAGAGGTTACCCCAGGGATATTTCTAATACACAGAACAATAAGATGACACCTTCCTATTGTGCTAAGCCTCAAAATTCAGTCATTTATTTCAATAACAGTGGGCAATCTAATCCCACAGTCTTCAGTTTTCCAATGTTCTTTTACTCACAAACATAGGGTATATTAAAAAGACATGATTTTTTAAAACTTACATTTATTAAGTATAATTTTAAGAATAAGCAAACATAGGGTAAAGATTATATATACATATATGAAGAGATACGTAGATAGATGATAGGTAGGTAGATAGACAGATAGATGACAGATTTTTTGGTTGGTGTTTTATAGCAGCTATAACGATTAATTGGATAACTCGTAATTGTAATTTTTATAATTTTAGTTAAATCTCCAGGTGTGCAGTGGGTACCATTTTTAGAGTGGCATCTCAGATACGTTTAAGATCACAGTAAAAAAAATTAGATGTGTAAAATAAAACCAAAAATTTAATACAATTCATATAACCCTTCAGACATGAAAAAATGATTTTAATTTGCCTAATATAAAAATGGACCTCCATACTTATGCCAATCCATAATGATATTCTGATATACTTTTATACTGTAAAATCATAATTTAGATATAAAAAGATAATTAAGAGTATTTATTTACTAGTATTTTCCTAATTTTTGAAAAACTATGACACTAAAAATTGAAATTTTAGAATACATGTACAAAATCTTGTAATGAATAAGAATAAGGCTTTTGAGAATTTCTTAAGACAATTATGACCAGTAAGAGTATGTTTTATATTAAAGTAAGAACATTTTCCAATCATGCTCTTAATTAAGTTGGAACATGTTGGCGAAATCTCCAAATTTACAACTATCGACAACAAATAAGTTACTGAGTAAACAGAAGCTACTTGCTTAACCTGAGAAAGTACAACTGCTTGAAACTAACAATGCTCATCTTGCTGAATTGCAGACATGGTTCACCTGAGGAAATGCTTTGAAATTGAGAAAAAATTAACTTGCTTACTATTATAACTTTTAGTTTCCTTTTGTTAGATTGAATAAATCCAGCATTTAAAAAAGCAGGAAATATGAGAAATATTGCACAAAAAGCCCCTTAAAAACACCCAAAGGTGGAAAAGTTTCCATGTATAACCCAAACAAGAAATACTGGAGATTCTTATGAAAGCAATTACGTTTCCTCAATGAAATAAGCATGTGGGGTGTGTGTGTGTGTGTGTGTGTGTGTCTGTGTGTGTGCACATGTGCGTGTGTAGGGGAGAGAAAGTGTGAGGAATACACAAAGACATACAGATGGAGAACTTACAATTGAGTCTGTGAAACACAATTTTAAAATATGAAAGATATATCAAGAGAAAAATGTATGAAAGGAAATAAGAGCTAGCAAAATGTTATTAGTGAAGTGGTACTGGGAGAATAAATCACAGTAAAATTTAGTGATTGGACAGAAAAATGGGCAGTGTCCTCTTACTGATGGATGTGACAGTTGACTGATTGTGACAACTTGAGTAAGAAATGCCCAACTAAACCGGGCCAGCAGAGTTCTGGGTGTGGCTGAGGGCCTAGCTGAGGACTGAAGCCCTGGATAGATCTGTCATTGGAATGATATAAAAGGGAAACCAAGGAGGGCTGGCTACTGTTTCTTTCAAAGAGCTCCAGGCTTAGCCTTCACCTGGAACATTGTCTGCCGGCCTCCAGAGCAGAGCCTGCAGCCTCCTGATGTGGACTTTCATGGGCTACTACAGGGACTCCAGGCTTCAGATCCCCAGAGCACAGAGCTTTTGTACACTTTCACACCTGACTGTAGACAGCCATTTTAAGCCAATCAGATGGACCTTCTAAGTTAATCTTGTACATTCTTATAAATTTGTATATCTTATATTAAATTGGTCCCTTTAGTAAGCATTGACTGATACAAAAAGACAAGAATCAACTTCCGGGAAGATGGCGACCAGTTGAGCATCAAAAAAAAGATACTCCCTGATAGAGAGCTCTAGCTCGAGACAGGCTTGGCTTGCACGAATGCCAGGACCGCGACTGTGAAGTTCAAATTGAACGTGTTGCTCTGTGCTGCCCGGGCCACGGCGGGATGGCCCAACTTACCGCGGTGAGGTGCGGGTAGGCCCAGAGCACTGGGATCCTGAGGCCCTTGGTGTGGCATGTGCGCAGCAGCTCAACCAGATCCGTGCACCCCGAGGGTGCCCGCAGAGGGCCAGACCCTCCTGCCTCTTGACCCTGTGTGGCTCACCAGTGACTGTGGCCAGAAATTGGCTTTTTGGCAGCTGCAGCATTGGGTGGACTCCGAGCCCGCGCTCCTCGGGCAGGCTGCGCTGATCCGGGCTGAGGACCAGGGTCCCACTCTGGTCCCTGTCCTCACTGCTGGTGCCCTCCTTGGCCTGCAGCCTGTGGGCACAGTGGCAGCTGCAATCAGCGACCCCTGCGAAAGTGCAGAGGAGACAGACAAGCGCTGGGGAGCAGCGGATCCCGGGCAAAGGGCAAAATCTTAGCAGTTTGGGACCTTCCTCCCTGCACAGATTCTGGGATGGGTGAGCCGATTGCGTACTGTGACCAACTGGATCACTGAGTGGGGGAGGAGCTCAGCCTCCATGCCTGAAGGGACCCCTGGGTGGGTGGGGGAACTGTTTACATGCCCAGGCCAGGTCCCTCGGTAGGGCGTAGCTCAGCACACAAAGCAGCATCTGAGCAGCCTTTTGAGTGGAACTATTAGCAGAAAGATTAAGGGACATTCCCTGAGGAGAAGGAGCCATTGGAGCAGCCTTTGCAATGGACCTTTGCATGGTGAACTGCCTGGGTAATTTATAGCTCAATAGTTTGAATCTGATATCCAAAAATGGGCAGACAGAAGAACAAAACGCAGTCTCAGAACTCAACCCCACAGAGAACAAGTCCTGCATGCAAGGATATAGGGGAACCAGGAAGCCACATACCTGCAAGTTCTGAAACAATTGCATTCGAAATAAAGAAACATCTCCAACAGGCCATAGAAGAGATTAAAGCAGAAATAAGCCACATACCTGCAATTTATGAAAAAATTACGTCCGAAGAAATGAAACAACTCCATCAGGCCATAGAACAGATTAAAGCAGAAATTAGTCACATACCTGCAATCTCGAAAACGATCACATCCAAAGTAAAGAAACAACTCCATCAGGCCACAAAAGAGTTTAAAGTAGAAATATTCTCTCAGACAAAAAATGAACTGAAAACCATAATGGAAGAAATGTTCCACACACAGAGAGAAGAAATAGATAAAAGAATAGAAGAAAATAGGAAACAAATGGAAATGTTACAAGAGCAATTTAGGAATGAATTACCAAGAATGAAACAGATCCAGACAGATGGCCAGGAATTGTAAACTTCCACTGAAAGCTGGCAAAACTGCTTAAATGAAGCCAAAGATAGAATTTCAGATCTTGAAGACAGCATGGCAGCTAATGAGCGTGAAAGGAAGGATCTCATAAAGTCATCAAGCATCCAAGAAAAATCAATGAAACAGCTGCAAGATGAGGGAAAAAGAAATAATATTCGAGTTATAGGAGTTAGCGAAACAGCAGGAGACAACACAAATGATATAAAAAGAATATTTACTGAAATAATAGCAGAAAATTTCCCAAACATGGTAAAAGATACTGAAGTACAGTTAATCGAGGCATATAGAACCCCAACGACCCATAACCCAAACAAAACCACACCCAGACATATAATAGTCAAGATCCCAGATATCCAGCAAAAGAACACAATATTAAAAGCTGCTAGAGAAAAGAAACAGACCACCGATAAAGGAAAGCCCATTGGAATCACAACAGAGTTCTCAACGGAAACCATGAAACCAAGAGCTTGGAGCGAGGTATTACGGACTCAGAGAAAACAACTTCCAACCCAAACTGATGTATCCTGCAAAACTATCCTTCAAATTGAATGGAGAAATAAAATATTTCCACAACAAAGAACAACTGAAGAACTTCATGAGTGCCAAACCAGCATTGCAAAAAGCACTAAAAGATATTCTAGACAGAAAAAAGTGACCACAATCCCAAGAACAACAATAGAAATAAACCCTCAAACAGAACAAGTAAGTAAACTGACAGCAAAAGAAGGAAAACAACAACAAGTAAATAACATGACTAGAATAAGCCAACATATAACCACTATAACCATTAATGTAAATGGCCTCAATTCACCAGTCAAAAGGAAAAGATTGGGAGAGTGGATTAAGGATCACAATCCACCGATATGTTGTAGACAGGAAACACATTTTACTCAAAAGGAAATCCACAGGCTGAGAGTTAAAGGATGGAAAACAATTCCACATGCAACAGGTCCCCAGAAAAAAGCAGGGGTAGCCATTGTGTTTGGAGACAATGTAAACTTCAAACCAAAAACAATCAAAAGAGATAACGAAGGCCATTACATACTAGCTAGGGGAAAGCTGCAAGAGGAAGAGGTAACAATCCTAAACATTTATGCACCATACAATGGAGCACCTAACTTTGCAAGTCAAAT
The DNA here is from genome assembly GCA_004027595.1 of Dinomys branickii. Lineage (NCBI taxonomy): Eukaryota > Metazoa > Chordata > Mammalia > Rodentia > Dinomyidae > Dinomys > Dinomys branickii. The sequence goes on from PVLD010001975.1 coordinate 64,264, forward strand.
CTTAACAGACGTGAAAAATCAAATAACTAATAACACTATTGTAATACGGGGCCTAAACAACCCTCTGACACAAAGAGACATGTCAACTGGACAGAAACTCAGCAAAGAAATAACAGACCTGAACCAAAAGTGTGAACAAATGGATGTAGTAGGTGTATACAGAGTGTTCTACCACACATCAGAATACACATTTTTCTCAGCTGCACATGGGTCCTTCTCTAAAATTGACCACATTCTAGCCAAAAAATCATATCTACCTAAATGCAAAAGAACTGAAGTTATGCCTTGCATATTATCGGACCACAGTGCAATGAAAATGGAAATTAATAACAAAGAGAACTCCAAAAACCGCATAAATGCTTGGAAATTAGACAACAACCTCCTGAATAACCAATGGGTCACACAAGAAGTTGAAGAAGAAATTAAAAAATACCTACAAATAAATGAAAATGCAAGTACAACCTACTGGAATCTGAGGGATGCAATGAAAGCAGTCCTCAGAGGGAAATTTATAGCAATGAACTCATATACAAAGAAAACAGAAAGAGCAAATAAATAGCCTAATGCTACACCTCAAACTCTTAGAAAAAGAGCAGCAAGCCAAACCAAAAGCCGAAAGAAGGGAGGAGATTATAAAACACAGGCCAGAAATTAATGCAATTGAGATGAAGAAAACTCTACAAAAGATAAGTGAATCAAAGAGTTGGTTCTTCGAAAGAATAAATAAAATTGATAAACACCTAGCAAATCTTATCAAAAAAAGTAGGGAAAGAATTCAAATTCATGCAATAAGGAACGAAAAGGATGAAATCACTACAGATCCCACAGAAATCCAAAAGATCATTAATACCTACATTGAAAATCTTTACTCCCATAGGATAGAAAATTCAGAAGAAATGGACAGATTCCTAGAAAGGTACAAATTGCCAAAATTGAATCAGGAAGATGTAAAAATCCTGAACAACCCAATATCAATTAATGAGATTGAAAACGTCCTTAAAATCTCACCAACAAAGAAAAGCCCAGGCCCTGATGGATTCACAGCAGAATTCTGTAAAACATTCAGAGAAGATTTAATGCCAACACTCCTCAAACTCTTCAATGAAATCAAAAAGGAGGCAAGTATTATATTGATACCAAAACCAGAGAAAGACCCAAACAACAAAGAGAAATATAGGCCAATCTCTCTAATGAACATAGATGCAAAGATACTCAACAAAATACTAGCAAATAGATTACAGCAAATCATAAGGAAAATTATACAACATGACCAGGTAGGATTCATTCCAGGAATGCAGGGATGGTTCAATAGTCACAAATCAATTAATGTAATACATCATATCAATACAGCCAAAGACAAAAACCACATGATAATCTCAATAGATGCATTAAAGGCTTTCGATAAAGTCCAACATGCATTCATGTTAAAAACCTTAGAAAAAATAGGAGTAGATGGCCTCTACCTCAATCTGATCAAAGCCATCTAGGACAAACCAACAGCCAACATCATACTAAATGGACAAAAACTGAAACTTTCACTTTAAAGTCAGGAACAAGACAAGGATGTCCATTGTCACTCCTATTCAACATAGTTCTGGAAGCATTAGCCAGAGCAATTAGACAAGAGAGAGAAATAAAAGAAATAAGGATAGGAAAGGAAGAAGTTAAACTATCATTATTTGCAGATGACATGATACTATACATGGAGGACCCCAAAAACTCTACAAGAAAACCCCTAGAATTAATTGACAAATTCAGCAGCATAGCTGGATACAAAGTCAACACCAAAAATCAATAGCATTCCTATACACGAACAACAAACAGACTGAGAGAGAATTTGAGGAAACCATACCTTTTACAATAGCAACCAAGAAATTGAAATACTTAGGAATCAATCTAACAAAGAATGTGAAAGTTTTATTGAGTGATAACTACAGTGCTTTGAAAAAGGAGATCGAAGAGGATTTCAATAAATGGAAAAACATACCATGCTCATTGTTAGGAAGAACCAACATTGTGCAAATGGCCATACTACCAAAACTGTTGTACAGATTCAATGCAATTCCCATTAAAATACCATGAGCATACCCCACAGATCTAGAGAAAATATGCCTTAAATTCATCTGGAACCAGAAGAGACCCAGAATAGCAAAAGCAATCCTGGGCAATAAGGACAAGTCAGGTGGAATCACAATCCCTGACCTGAAATTATACTACAAAGCTACTGTAATAAAATCGACGTGGTACTGGCTAAAAAACAGACCTGAGGATCAATGGAACAGACTGGAAGATACAACCATAATGAAAAACCCACTCAGCTACCTAATGTTTGACAAAGGAGTCAACCAAACTCATTGGAAAAAAGATGGCCTGTTTAATAAATGGTGCTGGAAAAACCGGCTTGCCTCTTGCCGAGAACTGAAAATAGACCCAAGTCTATCACCATGCACCAAACTCAGGTCAAAATGGATCACAGACCTCAACATTAAAACAGAAACTCTAAATCTATGGGAAGAGAAAGTAGTTAAATATCTTGAAGACTTAAGAGTAGGCAGAGAGTTCATGAACAAAAATGAAACTGCAAGGGAAACACTTCAAAGAATCAATAACTGGGACCTCATCCAGTTTTTGTACATCTAAGAAGTTTTTGTACATCTAAAGAAATCACCAGCAAAGTAAAAAGAAAATCCACAAATTGGGAAAAAATCCTAGCTGGCTGTCCCTCAGACAAAGGTCTTCTATCTAGACCATACAAAGAATTAAAAAACATGAGCCTGTCCAAATTGAAAGACCCAATCGAGAAACGGGCATCTGAGATGAATACACACGTCTCAGATAAAGAAATACAAATGGCAAATAAATATATGAGAAAATGTTCCACATCCTTAGTCATTCGAGAAATGCAAATAAAAACAACATTGATATTTCATCTCACCCCAGTAAGACTGGCCAGTATGAAAAAATAATCTAATAACAAATGCTGGCGAGGCTGTGGAGAAATAGGGACTCTATTACACTGCTGGTGGGAATGCAGACTGGTGCAACCACTGTGGAGAGCAGTTTGGAGATTTCTCAGCAAACTAGGTCTAGAGGTTCTATTCAAACCAGCTATTCCCCTTCTGGGTATTTTCTCAGAAGATCTGAAAGCATCATATCACTCGGATATATGTGCACCCATGTTTGTAGCAGCGCAATTTGTAATAGCTAACTTGTGGAAGCAACCCAAATGTCCATCCACAGAGGACTGGATTAAAAAACTGTGGCATTTTTATGTAATGGAATATTATTCAGCTATAAAGAGGGACAGATTTGGGGCCTTTGTAGGCAAATGGTGACATTTGGACACCATACTCATAAGTGAAATAAATCAGAGGTACATGTGCAGGCAATGTATTGTGTCACTGGTGTAAGAACCTGAGGGTGGGAATATAAACTAAGAGAAATGAAGGAAATCTATTCAAAAGCAAAGAACAGATGGTATGAGGGAAAGGAGAAAAGAAAGAGGCAAAAATGTATGTATGTATGTAAGTGTATACATATGTGCAGGAGGGCTAACATGATTCTACTATTATATTATGTCACTTAATGGTAAGGAATAGTTGATGACTGGTTGTTTGATCAATCCTGTATGTCTATATGTGTTTTCTTGAGCACACACTTTGAAGATATCAATATGCAATGCAACAACTATTGTTGGTTTTCTGTTGCTTTGTCTATAATTCAATTCTGATTATACTGTTATTGTGCTACTTTGTGTCTCTTTGTTAATGCTTTCCGTGTTTTTTTTTCTTTTTTCTGTTGTTGATGTAGTTCTTTTTCTTTCACAGTTAAAAAAAAAAATTATATTAAAAAATGTAAGTAAGTATGTATGTATATGCAGCATATCTAACATAGTTGTACTACTGACTTAGGTCACTTTATTGTAAGGAATAGTGGATGATTAATTGTTTGATCAATTTTGCATGTCTATATCTATGTTCCTGAATATACACTTTGAAGTTATCAATATGTAATGCAACAACCATTGTTGATTTCCTGTCACCTTGTCTGTAACTCAGTTTTGATTGTACTATTCTTATGCTACTTTGTGTCTGTTTGTTAATATGTTTCTGTTCTTTTACTTTTAAAATAAAAAAAACAAACAAAAAAAAGAAAAGAACTTTTATATTTTCTTTTCTGTAAGATTCTAAATTTTGCACATATATTATGAGTATCAATCAGTTAATATACACACTGCCACTTTTGACAAATGCATCACAGAACAAAGTTATAAAATCATAAAATGGCAGTGGTTGAAAGACAAGATTCGAGTTACATTTACACACTGTGACAGGAAGGTAGAAGATTGTGGAGGTTTATATGATGCTGTATTTACTTTCCTGAACATTCTCAGATTAGTTTGCAAGGTTTTACCCCAGTTATATAATCAACTTCCAAAAGGAGGCAGAGGTAGAAATGAGTTCGCGCAGGTGGGCGTGCTCAACCATAGCTGAAAACATTAGGCACAAACACACACACACACACACCAATCCTCATTTAGGGTATCAGTTCAAGCTAATTTGGTTTATGCCTATGCTTCAGAGAAATGTCGGTCTTCAAATAGAGATAAGAGGAACTGTAGTAAGTTCTTTACTGTAATTTAATAGTTTCCAGGGGGATTTGATTTCTCATTTGTTTCATATACCAGCTCTATTTATCAAAATGTGCACAGTATCTTAATAAACAAGGTAGAACCACTCACACTGAATGATCATTGCAAAGGACATTTACAGGAAAATGTATGCATGCATAATTCCCATGAAGGACATGATATCCTCCCTTGTTCCACAATCACACATTAAAGAGCTCATAAAAATATCTCACTAATATGCACATTATTTGGTTTCCATAATAAACTTCATGGAACAATTTTATAATTCAAGAAATGTCTAAGGTTACCATTAGATAGTCCTCAAAATGAAGCAAGAGAAATGTTACCAACACTTGCATATCAAACATTCTAGATGCTTGGAGTCTAAGAACAGCCCAAGAGAGTACCCAGGAGGGGGTCACCTGGACCTGAGTACTGCTATATCTCTCTTTGCTATAGGTTCAGGGCTTACTTAGCCTGTGCTGTGCATTACCGAGACATGTCTAAAGAGTCGGTCGAATTTTCTGCCTTCATAAGAAATTGATCACTTTTGAAATAACTATTGATTGAACTAGAAAATATAATGATATAATGTTGACCTATGTTTGAGTAAGAGAAAAGAAAAATAAAGACAGCCAGATGGTGTCCAATGAAAGTCACTTCTGAATTGTATGTGAGGTACCCACAGGAAATTGCAGATGGAAATATGCATCCAAAGAAGATCCAACCCAGTCAAGATACCCACTTGAAGTTCTTTGTTTTAGCATAACACCTACTTTGCTAATATTTTCCACTTTTTTGGTGGTTCTAATGTAAGATAATGAAACATATTGTCAGGTCATTTTGAAACATGATATTTTGTGCTCAGTAACAAAATACTAATGAACAAGCCTGAATGGGCTTAGTATGCATTATACAGGGATTGTCACCTTTTCAAATGTAAGACCTAAAGAAGAGAAAATTAAAGTTAATTTTTTCTCTTCATATTTTCCTATTGCTCAGAAAATTAAACTTCATTCCATTTATTGAGGCAGAGGTAAACACTTGTTTTAATTTAATGCCTCAAACAGTGCTCAAAGTTTAAACCTTTTCTTTTTTAACCTGTACCTTTGTGCTCTGGGTTCTTTTGAGTTAGTGCTACCCTGCAAATGTCTGCGCTGAAAATGAATGCTCTCCCCTTTTTCATTTCAGTTCTCTTCGAAAATTGTTAGAGGAGAGAGGAGAGAAAAAGTCACAAGAGCACAAACTGTAGAAGCAGCTTAATGGTAAAAAACCTCAGGGTGGGGCTGGGGGCAGAAAAGTACAGAGTGAAATAGCAGACTGGAGGCAATGTATCCAGGACTCCTTTGCCAGAGGAAACCTTGTTAATATCATTTGTGAAAAAGCAAAAAATGAACAAAATACTTGACCAAAGACCCAGATATTCAACCATTCTATTGTTCAAAAGCAAATCAAAATAATATCTATTATTAAAAGTGACAAAGAGTTTGAATACCTCTCTTTTTTATTAGAAATGGGTGTTTTATTTCCCATCAACCTCATTTCCATTTTGTGGAAGTGTCTGCAGAAGAGCTCAAGACCACTCAGGGACAGTTCCCATCCATTTAATACCTCTCCTTATGAAAAACTTTCCCTAGAGTCTGCTCACAGAGACTGAAAAATAGTAGCAGTTTCCCAAAATTGTGAAAGTAAATGAAGCCACAGGACTACTATTTAATAGATAAAATAATAAATAATAAATAATATGCATTATACAGTGTATCCTACGATAAACACAGACTTGACAGAAAACTGTTTTATTCTCATTTGTGTGTATTCCTTATAGTAATAGGTAAGAAAAATTAAAAAATGCATGCAGCACCATCCACAGGACCACTAGACTGCAGCCCCCAGGGTGTTGGGCTGTGTCTGGATGAAGGTGTGTTTGAGTAGGGTTAGTTATGCTGGTACAGCAACATCTGTTCTTGCCTTTCTACTGAGTACATTCATTGAATTCAACTTTATTTGCTCACAGTTTTCCTCATTTTTAATGCATGAAACGTTGCTCTAACTTCAAGGTAATTGGTGATGGAAACCCACTGGGCCTGAGATTTCTTCATGACACTAGATATGTTGCCAATTTTTCTTTTGTATCAGAATAAATGAGAGTAGTACATCATGACAGTGGACGACGATGTGTTGAATGTCTGCTCCTAGCAGTCTTGTTTCTGCCTGGCAAGAGTAACAGTTAAGCTGTTTAGAACTCTCTGTTGCTAAACAATAGTTTAACTCATGATCTTTAAGGTTCCCCTGAGGCGCCTTTGTAGTTCCTATTTTAGCAGGCGATTGAGTAATTATTTCAAGCTTATTATCATATCACTGAGCAATATGTGGTTAAGGTTTCTGAAAATATTTGAGCCATTGGTGTAAATTTAAATTAAATTCTAAAACTTTATTGCCAACTTTATCTCAATGATCATTTTATGAACTTTTATTATATCTTCAGGATTCTTTTTGGCAGCAGGTTTTAATACGTTGTCCAGGTGATCAATGAAGTTCTATCAAGTTATCCTGCTGCCTCTCAAACAGCTGGGATTACAGGAACATATCACCATGCTCAGCTTAGTAATGCTGTTTAAAAACAAGTTATACCAAGTATATTGTTTATTTTCAGACCTCTTCTGAATACTAATACTTGGAGTTGTTTTTCTTTCATTGTTTTAGACCTTTGATTACTCTTTTTATATCTCAAAATAGGTACCTTTGTGCCTCTGAAAATATTTATAAGTGGCCATCTTCATAAATTTCAGTTGTAGCCATACAAACAATATCATTTAGAATTCCTCACAGTTATAACTGTAATGGCCTAAGTACCCAGCTGCTTGCTAGACTGACCCAAAGCTTGACCCCTGATTCACCTCAAACAGCTAAAGTCCATGTACAGTAACATAATTACTGTTTAAAATTGCCTTGTTCTTTCTCAGCAAGAACTCAAAGAGCATTGCTCATCCCTGCCAAAAACAGGACAGTTACCCAAGCATAAAGTACTCGCTACACCCATGTATTCATTGTGGTTTTTGTCTTTATAAGCCCTGCATGCAATGGACTCAGGGTTGGCACTTCTCAGCCTTGAAACAGAGGTGTGAGTGGGGGTCATTGGGCTCAAGTATTAAAAGTGCTACTAAAGTATAATTTGGTTGTTTGGGAGTTTATTATTCACAGACCTGTCTCAGTAACTATTACTCACCCTTCTTTCAAGGAAATTAGTTGTGGACTCAAAAGTGAACTCTTGACCACATTTTTTCTCACCAACACTTTCACAAAATAAACAGCCAAACAAATAAAAATGAGAACAACATAAATCCTTTCCATCATCACAGTCCTTAGGATCTGAGACTGTGACTTCCCTCCATCCCCCTTATTAAAGTAGCCGGCATAGATGGGATTTCTAAATCCATGACTCCTAGTGTTGCACTACCCTGAGCACACAGCTGTGCCGTGGTCTACCAGGAGTGTGTGCCTTGGGAGCACAGTGGCTGTTTCACACCAGAGTGTCGAAATGCAACACCAGTACCATAGTCACTTAACGTTCTTTAAATATGTTTCACTTCTTCATTTTGCCTGTGAAGGGTCAGACTATACTTTCCTTTCCTTTTGAAATTTTGTGATTTTCTCAGACTAATTAGCACCAAAAGGGACAGTTAGGATTTCCAGCTGAGGAGCCATGGCTGAGTTTCCATTTTCCTCTGTCCCTCTCTAGGAAATAAGTCACGGGTGCATGAAATGCGAGGTTATTCAGTCAAAGTCCCACAGGATAAAAAGGGAGAACAAAACAATGCAAATCAATTTTTCTTTATTTTTTTTCTTTAGTCAGGGCCTCACTCTGTACTTCAGGCTGGACTTGAACTTACTTTGTATTCCAGGCTACCTCAAATTCATGATAATCCTCTTGCCTAAACTTTCAGAATGCTAGAATTACAGGCATGGCCTATCATGGTCAGACTCAAACCAACATTGCAGAACATGCTGAAGCAAGAAAAAAATTTCTCTTTCTCTCTATCTCTCTCTCTTTATATGTATATGTATATATATATATATATATATATATATATATATATATATATATACATACACTTAATTTTCTGAAGTGTGGAGATTATTTATTGCATACCTATACTAAATTATTCACCTATGCTAAATTATACCTATATTAAATAAGCCAAACTGCAATACTTTTAAACTTATGACTTGGTTACTTTTCTCTCATTACTGAGACAAAATAGCCAGCACACAAAATGAAGGAAGGAAAGGTTTATTTAGCTTACAGTTTGTGGAGGTTTCAGTACCTACTTGGCTGGTCCTAAGGCTGAGTGGCACATGGGAGATGGCAAACGTTCATGGTGGCAGAGCACATCAAAAAACAACCAGCAAAAAGGGAGGAATGGCAGTAAGCAGCCTCTCTCCTTTCCTTACAATGTAAACAGGAGGCCCTCACTCAGGGGGCATGTACCTCTCACACGGTCTCCATGCCCTCCTCTTCCACAAGCTCAGGATGTATACAAAGTAAGCACCCTAGCTTTCTGCTGAGTCATTCAGCCAAACCTCTAGACTCCCCAAGTTGACACAATGTATCAATCAAAACACTCCACCCCTTGTCAACTTGGCAACCAGAAACATTTCTTTAAACCAGTTTCCAGATACAAACACATATTATATTAGAACCATAGCATTTCACCCTGTAAAGACTCATACACATCCCTTTATGCAAAATACACTTAGTCCATCTGCAAGTGTGGTCAAAGTCCACAGTTTCAGCATTGCTAAAAAGTCCAAATCCCAAGTCTCCTCAGAGATGTAAGGCAAACTCTTTAGTTACAAGCCCCCATACAAATGAAAAGTTAAAAACTTCCAACATTCAATGGCACGAAATAAACATTATCATTCCAAAAGGCACCAACAGGAGAATATAGAGCACTGGGACCAAAGCAAGTCCAAAATCCAGCAGGGCTAACATTATGTCCTATAATTGCACATCCATCATCTGAAGCAACTTGTCCTACATTGTGAGCTCCAAAGGGTCTACATGAGTACACCCCTATGGCACTTCTGGTGGTTATAGCCTCCATGGCTTCTCTCCTAGCCTTGCTTTGCTCCCTCCTTGCAGCTTTCCTCATATGATCCACGATCCTGTCTTTTCTAAACTTCTGAGTTCTCCAGTACACATTCTGCTTCTCACTCACAGCCTCACATACTGCCCTCTCCAAGATACACTGTGTGGCCTCCCAGGTCTTCTGAAATCTGGGTGGAAGCCTCTTTAACCTCACAACTCTTGCATTCTCCATGCACCAAAAGCCAGGCCAAGTGGATGATGCCAAGGTCTGCTGCCACCTGGAGCAATAGCCAAGATTTCTTCTCTCTTCGCCATGGGGTCTAGTGTCTGGATCGCTGGGCACACTGAATCCAATTCTGAGGAACAAATTCTCTATGCCACCTCCATTCTGGAACCTGGTATGGCAGCTGCCACCATTCTGGAACATGGCACTCTGTGGCTTCCTTCTCAAGGCAAAGTCTCTCACCCTTGCAGTTGTGAGGCTGCAAAGGGTGGACACTTGCTTCTTGTGATACCCTCCGGCCATCGTTTCCTCTCTTTTGTTCCTTCTCAGCAATAGAGATCTTCTCAGCCTTATCTTTGCAATCTACAGCTTTACTGGAGCTTCCTTTTTGGCCTGGCTCGTATTTTAAAGCAGACTGCTGGGCTCTTTGCTCTTGATTCTCAGTATAAATCTGGCTAAAAGCCCCTAGCAATAGCCATGCCACTTCCCCAACATTCAACTGCCTTGAAATTTATTTTTCCAGATTAATCAGTTCACTACCATCCTTAATCTCAGTCTTAGGCAAAGTCTCTCAACACAAGTAAGATACAGACAAACTTTCTGCCAAGCCATAACATACATCATCTGGACTCCAACAACCAATGCAGTCCTTTCCAACAGAAACCTCCTGAACTTGGTCTTTACTGGCAGGATTTCTACCAGGCTTCTGGTCTTCTGAGCTCTGACTAGAATCTCCCAGACAGAATAGCCAAAGCTGTTCTAGTACGTCTCTTTCAGGTGACATCTCCAAACCTTTCCAAACTCTTCCCACAAGCCATTTCCGAAGGCTCTTGAACCACATGTTCAGGTATAGTAACAGCAAAGATTCCACTCTGCTGGTACCAAATTCTGTCTTGGTTACTTTTCTCTCGTTGCTGAGACAAAATACCCAACACCCAAAATGAATGAAAGAAAGGTTTATTTAGCTTACAATTTGTGGAGGTTTCAGTCCTTACTTGGCTGGTTCTAAGGCAGAGTGGCACATGGCAGAGGGCAAACGTTCATGGCAGCAGAGCACAGTAAAAACAACAAGCAAATAGGGAGGAATGGCAGCAAGCAGCCTCTCTCCTTTCCTTACACTGTATACTACCTACCCCCACCTAGGGGCATGTACCTCTCACACAATCTCCATGCCCTTCTACAGGCTCAGGAGGTATCCAAAGTAAGCACCTTGGCTTCCTGCTGAGTCATTCAGCCAAACCTCTAGACTCCCCAAATTCACACAATGTATCAACCATAACAATGACCTTCCTCTATAATTCTAGATTAATAAATTATTTTTATTTATAGTCATGCAGTTATTCATTCCAAAACTGTCATAGAAAATGTCACATATTTCATGTGTACAGTATTTGTTTCAATTATATTAGATGTAAAGAAAGTAGTCTAAAGCATATCACAGATTATACTGTAAAATATACAGTATATTTTAGGGTCATGTAGAGCATGACACTATCATCATATTTTTACATTTTCTCAAATAATTAACAGAGGAGGTACTTTGCTTATATGAGAAGCAATACACAGTTTTAAAATGACTCACACATACTCGCTTTCTAGGTGAAATTCAAATATTAACTATTCTAGCATGACTTACTTTAGGTGAAGATAGGGATTGGTCAAAATACTTTCTGACTTATAGGCATACCAAAATGTGAAGATTTTCACATCCTCAAAACTGCCATGTTTCCAGGTATCTGTGTCTTCATACCTAGTGTGTACCTAGCATACACACACACACACACACACACACACACACACACACACACAGTTCTACATACACATTCATTCACTAACATAGCTAAGTTCCCTAACAAATTATGGCAAAAGAAATAATAAAATTCCACAAAAAATCATAAAAGAGATTTGGAATATTAACATAACACTCACAGTGTGAGGAAATCATGAAGGGAAGTTATTAGGCAGGAAATTTAGACCGGATTTAATAAAGTATAATTCAGAATAAAGCAGAACGGGAGGTACTTTCTTAATTTCTTTAAGGTTATCCAAGTGCAGTTGCATGCACATGGCAGACTCTTAATCAACTTTAAGGTCTCACAACTGGTGTTACTGGGAACTTGCTACAGTGTGGAAAGTTAAGTTTTACAAGTAATTTAATCCCTTTTGATTCCATCACATTAGAACAGGTTCCAAATGAAGTGAAGTTACAGAAAGGCAACCCTATCAGTTTTTACTTTACAGCAGCTCAAGAATTATATACAAAAGAAACCAATTAAAGGATTTAAGACAAAGATTTAGGACACTGAAGAGACCAACTGTTTCCAGACTTTATGAGTCTTTTTTGATTGACAAGTTTTTAAAACTTCAAAATAAGTTAGTACAGTCTATTAGTAGTTAGAGAAGTGTAAGAAATACATAGTGAAAGATTATGTTCATAGGTGAAATAAATCACACCTATATGTGTAAGCATTATATTGTCTCTCTAGTGTGAGAAACTGAATGAATAAATAAGACCCAAAATGTACAATACATATTGGAAATAGGGAAGAAACAGCAGCGAAGTAAAGAAAAACTGATGGGAGAAAAGGGAAAGGAAGGGAGAGGAAAGGGAAAAAAAAGGAAAAAAATATATATATATGCACAACATAGCTAAGATAGTTATACAGCTAGCATCTCTTATTTCATTGAAATGAAAGGTTTGTATTCATATTATTTGGATATGTCATGCCCATATCTTGTACTCTGAACAACTATTATGAATATAATAATACACTATGTATTAATTATTGTTTCTCTCCTACTAGCCTGTTTTGAAAGTGTTTTATTATTTTTTTTCTTTTTTAAATTAAAATTATAAAAATAAATACATAGTGAATAATTAAATGATAAAGAAAAATAAACAAATAATTACTTCTGAAAACTTACATACAACATGAAATATATTCATAATTTAATGACACTAAACGTATTTTGGTTTTAGTGTTAATTTCAAGACATTTAAGCATAAACTTTGGGTTTATTTTTAAAGACATAATTCTTTGACATCTATCATATTGTCTAAGCTTAAAGTTAATAATATGGAACCAACGTTCAGTATTCTTATGTACTAAATGACAGACTGGCTTCACTGAACAAAAATGATTGACATTGGCATACAGATAAATTTAAAAAATATGGCTTTTGGCCAGCAAACCTGGATATTCAAAGCAAAGTAAATTTGTTTTTCAAGTGTCAAAACAAAATATTGTCATTATCTGTTAGAGGAAAATTTTACTTCCAGAAACTGAAGTTTATTTCCAACTGTCAAATACTTAACATATGTCACTATTTATGTGTGTAGTGATTTTGTGTCACACCCTAATCAAACATGATAATGTGCATTTTAGAATGCTGTTCTTCACAACAAAATAATTAACTATAAATCTAGATACTAACAAACCTTACATTCATAGCAAAATTGGAATACCATGGTAAATTTCATAAATTTTAGAAAAGATAATGTTTTAGAACACTCATTTCACATGTGTTTCACATGAAACTATATTTGAAGGTACTTCCAAAACATTGCAGGCAAAATATCTACTCTGTTTGAGATATGCGTAGCTTTCCTTTGGTTGTATATGCTACCAATAGTCATTCTTAGCAATCCTCTTTCATGTTTTGTGGGTGCAATGTAAAAACTACTACTCCTCCTATGTTTTGAAATACAGTTAGCCAACATTTAATAAATTATTGCTCAGATTTTTATTTTCAAATTATATTAGACAGTTTAACTTAGATAAATTATACAGGTACATGTATGTCCTTATAGGACAGATATTTCAGATTGGACTTGTTATTCAATTTAAACTTAAATGTATTGCCTCACTGAGGTCTGATTATGCCTGTTCCAAATTTCACCTTACACTTAAAGAGCAATGTCTAACATTTTAATTGTGAATGCCTTTAGGAGGTGATCAAGTCAATGGGATTTGTGACCTTAGAAATGACAGGAGGGAACTGACCACACCCTTTTATTTTTCTTCATGTTTTCTACTAGATGAAGACACACACAGTAGTTGACAAAAATATCCAAAGAATGTTTAATTTAAAATATTATGGTAAAAGACTCAGTGTCATTAATCTTCCTTAAAATATTTCTCTTCATCTGAACACGCTTAGGTCACCGTTCTTACCTCCCTCTGAAGCAGCTCCATATGTTCTCTGTGTGAATATCTTTTATGAGGTGTGATGAGAATTGCGATGCCTGGTGCTGCCGGCTAACAGTGCAAAGATAGTCAGTCTCTTAAAAGTATGATACTGTGTCCCCCTCTGCCACCTTCAATGGATCTGACACCGTGAGACTAGTGGCTCTTCCTCGACGTCAAAGTAACCAAGAAGGGTAAACATTTTGAATCAATTCAGGACATTTAGGCAGCAACCATAGAACAGCAAAAGAGCCTCATAAAATAAGATGTTCAGTGCTGCTTCAGAATTGGCCAAGAAGGATAGGATAAGTGCTTCCAAGGCCAGGGAAGTATTGTAAGGAAGATGGATGTTGATGTTTTTATTGTCATCTATAAGGAAATTTTAATTATCTCTGTATATTTCAACCATACCTGTCTGGGTTACTTTACTCTTGTTGCTGAGAAAAAATACCTAATACCCAAAATTAAGGAAGGAAAGGTTTATTTAGCTCACAGTATATGCAGATTTCAGTCCATACTTGGCTGGCTTCAAGGCAGAGTGGCACAGGATACAGGGCTGCGGTTTATGGCAGCAGAAGATAGCAAAAGTAGCGAGAGCAAAACAGAGGAGTGGTGGAGAACAGCAAGCCTCTTTCCTTCCCTTATATTGTAAGCAGGTTTTCCCCACCCAGGGGGCAGCACTCACATAATCTCCATGTCTTTTTCTTGTGAATAAATTCAACATCTTTCCCCCTTATGGTACATTACTCATTAGTCAGCTCTCTGTTTCTGTTAGAAAATACCTGACATCAACAATTTTAAGAAGACATCTTTGCTTTGACTAATGGTTTAAGAAGCTTCAGTCCATGGTCCTTGGCTTCATAGTTTATGTGGCGTGATGAGGCAGAGCATCAGGGCTGAGCGGATGCAGGAAAGTTGCTTAACTTATGCTGGCTAGGAAGCAGAGTGGTGAGAGCCAGAAAGAATGGGATGGGGTTAGATACACTCCTCAAAGTCACATACCCAAGGCCCAGTCCCTTCAATAGGCCATCAGCTCCTGTTTCTATAGCTTCCCAGTAATGCCATTAAATTATACATCCATCAATGGGTTAATCCATTGATGTTGTTATAACATGCATGACTCAAACACTTTCCAAAACCTTCATTTTTTAAATACTGTGTTATTGCAGTCCATAGCTTCAGCACACTATATCAGTCCCTCTGTGACATTTTACTCAAACATTCTGTATTCAAAGTATAACACACAAGCATCCTGCCAAAGTTAATATACCCAGTGTACCTCTGGCATTTCTAGAACTTTGCAAGGAAGTATTAGTGAAACAATTTGAATTTCTACTTCTACTAATCATTCTATTACTTATAAATAAATTACTGAAATATTCAATTGTTTAACTTGTGAATAATGCCTACTTAGAAAAATTACTGTCAAAATAAAGTAAAAAACATATGTAGGCACCTGACAAAGAACAGATCTGCAATAAAAGTAAATTTTCTTTCATATATTTATAAAAATAAACTTTTGTTTAACTATATTGTTGAATTTTTTTTAGAAATTGTATTACTCAACATAATAGCAGAGAGATGACAATGCGGAAAGAATTAGAAAATGAACAGATTCCTTTTTCTGTCTCCTGAAATGTTCTATAACTCTCATTTCCTTAATGTAATATAATCAAACATATAAAAGTAGTGATGTGAAGTGGTAGTTTTATCTTGTATAGAAGAAGCTTCAAGAATGAAAACATCAAATGAAAATGGTGATGTAAATTTTGTTTATAGTGTTTTAAATTTAAAAAAATCAGAATCATTCCTCTGTACTCAAATACACTGCACTTAGAAAGTATTTGTACCTTTCAAAAAATTCACTTATTTAGGCCATATTTCACCAGTCACTTTACTGAGTCGATTATCACAATTTAAATTTAAGGTGTCTCTTACCTTGTCAGTGCAGAGTAATGTCCCCTACCCCAGTTTTTTTTTTTTCCTAGTGCTGTCAATAGTGGGTATAACACTAAGGTTCCTGGAACAGCGTACAGCAAGAAGCAGGGAAACCATTCGAGGGATTCTATATTCCAGACCCAAACATCATATCAAACAGCAGTAGGGCCAATGTCTTTAGCAGTACAGAATCTAATACTTTGTCTTACAGATAGCAATGAAAGGTCATACTTTTATGGGTAGCTGAGTTAGATAGAAATATTATAGGCAGTCAGACAGGGCCAGGCTCTGAAGAAGCGGAAGTGAAAGACAAGATAAGATATTTGTGGGCCATACCTCAAGACAAAAAGACTAAACAAATACACCCACATACCTCCTTAGGTGTAAATATCAGGTTTGATATTCTAAATAGGTATCAATCACCTTGAAGGGTCCTTGACCTAACCCCCTACAGGAAAAGCCCCTGTTCTGTGTTCATGTCTGTTCATGCCCCCTTGTGTAACTTGCTTCCCCATTTGATACCGATTTAATCAATTTTACCTGAACAGGTGTTTTTGGCTGACCATAGTTTTGTCCATTTCCCCTACCTTGGACCCGCCTCATCTCATAACTTTGCTCTATAAAAGTCCCTAGAAAAGACAGAGTCTGGGAGTAACCCACTTGTGCCCCCTTCCGTCACTCTCTTGAACAGAAGCTTTCTTTCCCTCAATAAATATATTCTGCTCTTAACCTCCCTTTCTCCTAAAATTCATTCTTCGAATTTAGAGAACACAAACTCATCCCAGATATCATTCAGATTGGGAGTTTTTATTTTCCTCTATCAATAGCACTTGGACAATGTATTTTGACCAAAAAATTTGGAACAAGATTCCTTAGGTGTGTTCTCAAGAGTGATGCATCCACTTTTCCTCTGTTGGCAAAAATTCTTCTACCTCTTGGACAGAGGCTCATTTCTACAAAATTACATGTCAATGTCAGTGTAAGAGGTGCAAAAGTAAACAAATACTGTATGTAGCTGATAGCCATAAGAAAGAGTTTAGAAACAGAAACATCCTCATTCACTTAAGCTTTTAGAATAAATCGGGTATTCCTGCCTTACTGAGAGAAAAACTTTAAAAAAATTTTTATATAAAAAGAAAAAGCACTTTATAATTTTTCCTATGGCATTCCTATGAAACATTTGAACGGTTTCCGCTCATATAAATTTCTGCTAATTCATCATGGCAATGATCAAACATGGCAGCCCAGGACCAAACACCTGTTTCTCCTAGACCAGCTTCCATCTCCCCCCTAGGCTGACTACAATTTCCTGTTTCCTTCTGTGTGTGGCAACCAATCAGCATCCATTAGGTCACTCAGCCCTCCCAGTAAACTCCACCCCCAACCTAGTCAAATATATGTTCTTTTATCCCAGCCACCCCCTTTAGACTCTCTCTCTCTCCTTCTCTCTCTCTCTCTCTCTCTCTCTCTCTCTCTCTCTCTCTCTCTGTCTGTCTCTCTCTCTCTCTCTCCCTCTCTGTGTCACTCAGGAGCCCTTCCATGCCTGGCAATAAAGGCTCTTCTGTTTTTCCCCTTACTAATGCCAAACCTAACAACACTTACTTATATTGATTTTATGAAATAAAGAAGACAGCTTAAGTATAAGTTCTACCACTAAAACATTCTCCAACACACATAATGAATGTAACCTAAAGGTTAAATTTACTCAGTTGTAAAGAGGAACACCTGATCTAGTAAATTCAAGCCTCCATGAAACACTTAGAAACACTCAGAAGTGTGCTTCACCCTAGGTGAGTCCCAAGCTGATCTAATTGACACAATTTTTTCACGAGTACATTTCACCCCTTGTAAAATTCACACACAGATTCATATTCTTAAATCATCCTTGAATCTCCAAATAATCATAAGAACATAATCCTACATAACATGATCTAACTATCCTACATAAAACTAAAATACAACAATCCCTTCCCCAAGTCTCAAGGGTCCTAGCACTGTTACAACTCCAGATCTCGTTTAGGTAAATCACTTTAAAATGACTTCCAGTATTCTTAAACATCTGCAATATGATTGTAAAATTTAACAAACGTTTCTAATAAGGAATATCATGATCAACTCCCAACAAAATGCAGTTATGTAAAGTTATCTAAATCTGTATTTATCATCTGCCCTCAATTTACCTGTAAGACCACAGATTAAACTTTGTGAGGTGCAGTTATGTGCAATTGGACACATCAGAACTTTTAATCGAAAACTAGTCTTTTCTTGAATTATTGAAACTTCTGGCTCATTCAAGCTTGATTTAGGAAGATCTGAAGTCATAAAATGTGAAGCTTAAATTCATACCTGGTACTGTGCCCTGGAAGGAACTCAAAGGTTTTCTCATCAATTACATCTCTTCCTCTTCTAAGAAACAAATTAGAATAAAAATAAGCAATCACTTGCTAGTAGTTCTCAAAGTTAAAGTTTGAGATTCTGAAAGCATGTGAAAAGAAGAAAGCCATTTTGTGATTTAGCTGGTTTATTACATAAAGCAGGTGTAAATGAAGTACGTTTAAATAAAAAAGAACTTGAAAAAAGACTAAATAGATTTCACTCAATTGCCTTGCCTGAAGGAAATGTCAGGGAAACACTTTCACTTGGATCAGTCCTGGAAATGGGCAATTAGCAATATTATACTGACTAGTGACATGCTTTTGTCAGAGATTTATACTTTAATATGACTTAATCATTCATAACTAAGAACATCCAAAATGTCTTTATTAAGCCATTAACTATTTTTTGAAAATATGTAATTCATATTATCAGGTCCTTGCTCTCAGATATTATAGCTAGAAGACACTCATTTAAGGTGTCTTTATTCCAACTCTCTGAGAAGGGGCATGCCATAGGATGGAACCTTTTTTCAAGATGAATATGAAGTGCTGGAGAAATGGTGAATGTCATTTCATTTAGAAATTACAAATAAATGTCATCCTTGGTCATAAATCATGTAATTATTTCTTGACTCTCAATTCATTTAATTTGGATACCACATTCCCATATTTACTGGTAAATAGACATAAATGTCAAAATGCTAGTTTGCAAAATAATAGATCATAATAATTTTTATGCTTTTCAGAAATGTCACATGAAAGATATGCAATAAAAATCTCATTATTATGCATGGATATGTGCTTGAGATATTCCTGTTGAGATACAATTCTATGTGGCTCTTTATATTTCTGAAAATATTTTGAAGAGGCATCAACAGATTTTTCTGGACTATTTATTTCAAAGCTGTTTGTGTAGCAAATAGCTTTGGAACATATATAAAGTGTCTCCTGGAATGGAAGTCATATTTTTGTTTCCTGATCAGGAAAAAAAAGATAATGTCTCCCCTGAAAGAAATATGAGGCAGATGTGCTCGTATCTCCATAAAAACTGTCACTGCCTCAACTTGATTTTCCTCAGCTGTGTCCTGATCCCAGCATTCAACTGGATACCCCATGCTGCATGCGAGGAAATTGAGAACAAGAACAAAGGCAAGCACTGACAGAGTAATGCTCAGGCTGCCTTCTCTGAGGCATGAGCTGAGTCTCCTACTCTCCTATGCTTTCTGCGAGCTCTGTCCCTGAGAAACTCTGGGAAGTAACTTGCTAGTTTGCAAGGAGAAAACTCAGACCCATCACAATTTTTTATTAGTCCCTCTTGTAAAGAAGACCTGTGCTTCATATCATTCTTTTAATGTCTTCATCTGTATATTCTGAATCACATCAGGTACCAGGGAGTATTGAGGTTCAGCCTTCTCATTTTTATCCTAACATCAAGAGTTCCATATCCATTGCCAAGCTGTTGTAATTATTGAAGCTTTCCCTCTTTCTAAAACTTAACATTTTCTTATAATGAAAGTCACATATGGTTAATAGGAGGAAATGTAACTTTACATAAATTAACTAATTTAATATTTTCCAATATGCTGAAAGACAGTAACACACGTTTCTGACAAGAAAATGAGATTGACAAATGTAATCATAGTATAACCAGGAGCATGCAGGTAACAGTTTCTTATCATGTCTAGCATCATGATTATCACCCAGGATGATTTTGCATGTAACTGTGCACTTTTACCTCATATATTCAAGAAAAAATTTAACATGTACTGCAAATCTCTGTAAGGAGCTCAATGGTAGTTAATGAGAAAAGCATTGCTGAAAATATTTTAAATAAAATATGTAATATTATATCATCTAATATATTGTGAAATAAATGACAACAGCATTCCGTCTTAAAACACTACAACTTCACTACCTCATAGCAGAGTGGAATGCTTTACTAGGAATTCCACTGGACCCAGTGATTCCCCTATGGTGAGTCTTCCTGAAGGATTTGAGAACATCATATCACTGTGATACATGCATACCCATGTTTATAGCAGCACAATTTATAATACCTAAATCTTGAAAGCAACATATACGACCATCAATGAATGAATGGTTAAAGAGAATGTGATTGGGCTGGGGATATAGCTCAGTGGAATAAGCACCTGCCTAGCAAGTATAGGGTCCTGAGTTCGATCCCCAGTACTGCCAAAAAAATAAAAATAAAAAAAAATAAAGAGAATGTGATTTTTACACACAGTGCAGTACTACACTGACATAAAGCAGAATCACTTCTGTCATTCGTAGGTAAACAGATGGATCTTGAGAGTCTATGGTGAGATAAGCCAAACACACAATACTAAAAACTGCATGGCTGCTCTCATATGAGAAATCCAAAGTATGAATAAAGAGCATAATAAAAGGTAGGAGATAGGAAGTAGGGAAGTGCTTCTTTTAAAAACAGGAACTGGATCAAAAGATGGAAGAAAGGGAAAGGGAGAGGATAGGAGGAAGGAGAGATGTATTATGAACATGTAGTAATTCTCAAGGAATGCGGACATCATGTACTATATCAATGTACTAACAAGAAACTAGAACTAAAAATGTACTGAAAGGAAAATAATGTAAAACAGTGTACAGAAGAGCTGGGTTGAATGGGACCTCTAGACCTAGTTTGCTGGGGAATCACAAACTGATTTCCACAGTGGTTTCACTAGTCTGCATTTCCACTAGCAATGGAGATGAATTCCTATTTCTCCACAGCCTCACCAGTATTTGTTATTGATTCATTTCTTAAAGGTAGCCATTCTTACTGGGGTAAGATGAAATCTCAATGTTGCGTTAATTTGCATTTCTTGAATGACTAATGATGTTGAACATTTCCTCATGTATTTATTTGCCATTTGTATTTCTTAATCTGAGAAGTATATATTCATCTCAGATGCCCATTTTAGGAATGAGTCTTTCAACTTGGGGGGGTGATATTTCTTAGTTCTTTATATATTCCAGATAGAAGACCTTTGTCAAGAGACAGCCAGCTAAATTTCTTTTCCAAATTGTAGGGTTTTTCAGTCTGCTGGTGATTTCTTTAGATGTGCAAAAACTCTTTAGTAGGATAAGATCCCAGTTGTTGATTCCTTGAAGTATTTCCCTTGCAGTTTGGTTTTTGTTCATGGACTCTCTGCCTACACCTATGTCTTTCAAGATTTTACCTACTTTCTCTTCCAATAGATTTAGTGTTTCCATTATAATATTGAGATCTGTGAACCATTTTTAATTGAGTGTGGTGTCTGTTGATAGACTTAGGTCTATTTTCAGTATTTGGCAAGTGGCAAGCTGATTTTTCCAGAACAATTTTTTAAAGAGGCTATCTTTCTACCAGTGAAATTGTTTGGCCCCTTTGTGAAAGATTATGTAGCTGAGTGTGTTTGTAGTTGTGGCTGTTTCTTTCAGTCTGTGTAATTGTTCCTCAGGTCTGTTTTTAAGCAGTACCACGTTCATTTCAATACAGTACCTTGGTGGTATAAATTCATGTCAGGAATTGTGATGCTACCTGACTTGTCTTTGTTGCTGAGGATTGTTTTTGCTATTCTGGATCTCTTCTGGTTCCATAAGAATTTTAGGAAGGTTTTTTCCTAGAACTGTGCGGTATGCTAATGGTATTTTAATGGGAATTGCTTTGAATTGTTACAGCAAATTTGGTAGTATGGCGATTTTCACAATGTTGTTTCTTCCTTCCATGAACAAGGAATATTGTTCCATTTACTGAAATCCTCATCAGTCTCTTTTTTAAGAGTATTGTAGTTTTCACTGAACAGATCTTTTACTTCTTTTGTTAAATTGACTCCTAAATATTTCAGTTCCTTGGATGCTATTATCAAAGGCGTGTTTTCCTTACTTTCACTCTCTGTCTGTTTGTCATTGTGTATAGGAATGTTATTGATTTTTGAGTGTTGACTTTGTATACAGCTACACTATGGAATTTGTTGATTAATTCAAGAAGTCTTCTGGTGGAGTTTTTGGGGTCTTACATGTAAAATATCATGTCATCTGTAAATGGTGATAATTTCACTTCTTCTTTTGCTATCCTTATTATTTTCATTTCTCTCTCTTGTCTAATTGCTCTGGCTAATGCTCCCAAAACTATATTGAATAGGAGTGGTGCCAGTGGATATCCTTGTCTTTTTCCTGATTTCAAAGTGAAAGGGTTTTGGTTTTGTCCATTTAGCACGATGTTGGCTGTTGGTTTATCATACATGACTTTGATCAGATTGAGGTAAAGACTATCAATTCCCAATTTCTGAAGCGTTTTTATCATGAATCCATGTTTGACTTTTTCAAAAGCTTTTTCTGCATCTACTGAGATGGTCATGTGGTTTTTAACTTTTGTTCTATTGATATGATATATAATATTTATTGGTTCACAAATATTGAACCATCCCTGCATCCATGGAATGAATCCAACTTAGTCATGGTGTATGATTTCCTTGATGATTTGCTGCATTCTACTTGCTAGTATTTTATTGAGTATATTTGCATCTATGTTCATTTGGGAGATTGCTCTGTAGTTCTCTTTCTTGATTGGGTCTTTCTCTGGTTTAGGTATCAGTATACTTGCCTCCAGAAATGAGTTAGGGAGAATTGCTTTCTTTTCAATTTCATTGAAGCATTTGAGAAATATTGGCATTAAATCTTCTCTGAATTCTTTGTAGAATTCTGCTGTGAATCCTTCAGGGCCAGGGCTTATCTTTGTCAGTAAGTTTTTAAACACATTTTCAAACTCATTAATTGATATGTTTGTTCAGGATTTTTATAACTTCTTCATTGAACTTTGGTAATTCATACATGTCTAGTAATCTGTCCATTTCTTCTGAATTTTCTATCCTATGAGGGTAAAGATTTTCCAAGTACGTATTAATGCTCTTTTGAATTTCTGTAGGATCTATAGTGATTTCATCGTTTTTGTTCCTTATGGCAGGAATTTGAGTTTTTCTATTCTGTTTTTGATAATGTTTGCTATGAGTTTATCAATTTTATTTATTCTTTCAAAGCACCATCTCTTTGTTTCATTTATTTTTTGTAGTGTTTTCTTCATCTCAATTTCATTATTTTCTGCCCTGATCTTTATAATCTGCTCCCTTCTTTGGTCTTTGGACTTGACTTGTTCTTTCTTTTCTAAAAGTTTGAGGTGCAGCATTAGGCTATT
This sequence comes from Dinomys branickii, assembly GCA_004027595.1. Lineage (NCBI taxonomy): Eukaryota > Metazoa > Chordata > Mammalia > Rodentia > Dinomyidae > Dinomys > Dinomys branickii. The sequence goes on from PVLD010001975.1 coordinate 87,897, forward strand.
TGTTCTCCTTCTGTTTTCCTTATGTGTGAGTTCACCACCATAAATATCCCTATGAGGACTTTCCTTGCATCCCACAGATTTTTATAAGTTGTATTTACCTTTTAGTTTGTAGGTATTTTTTAAATTTCTTCTTTAATTTCTTGTGTGACCCATTGGTTGTTCAAGAAGTTGTTACTTAATTTCCAAATTTTTGTGCAGTTTTTGTGGGGTTTTTTGTCATTGATTTCCAACTTCATTGCACTGTCAGATAATATGCATGGGATAATTTCAATCCTTTTACATTTAGTTGGGTATGTTCTATGGGCTAGAATGTGGTCGATTTTAGAAAAAGTCCTATGTGCAGCTGAGAAACATGTGTATTCTTATGTTGTGGTTGAAACACCCTGTATACATCCACTAGGTCCATTTGTTCACAGATTTGTTTCAGGTCTGTTATTTCTTTGCTGATTTTTTGTCTTGTTGGTCTATCTCTTTGTGTCAAAAGGGTGTTTAGGACACCTATTACAATAGTGTTATTAATTATTTGCTTTTTCATGTGTGTTAAGACTTGTCTTATATTGCTGGGTGCTCTGATATTTGGTGTATACATGATTATGGTAGTTATCTCTTCCTCTCACAGTTTTCCCCTTACAAATATATTCTGGCCTTCTTTATCTCTTTCAATTGTTCTTGGTTTGAAGTTTATATTGTCTGCAAACAGAGTAGCTAACCCTGCTTTTTTTCTGGGATCCTGTTGCATGGAGAATTGTTCTCCATCTTTTGACTTCCAGTCTATGGGTTTCTTTTGAGTAAAATGTATTTTCTGTAGAGAGCGTATTGTGGGATTTTGTTTCTTAATGCACTCTTCCAGTCTGTTTCTTTTGACTGTGGAATTGAGGCCATTTACATTAATTGTTATAACCAATATGTGTTGGCTTAAATTTGCCTCATTATTTACATGCTGTTGGTTTTCCACTTTTTCTATCTGTTTAACTGCTTGCTCTGCCTGAGGTTGTCATTCTATTTTTATTCTTGAGATTGTGATCACTGTTTTCTCCATCTGGAATATCTTTTAGTACTCTTTGTAAGGTTGGACTGGCCCTCAAATTTCTTCAGTTGTTCTTCGTTTTGGAAATATTTTATTTCTCCATTTAATTTGAGGAAGAGTTTTGCAGGCTACATCAATCTTGGTTTGAAGTTGTTTTGTCTGAAGACCTGTAATACTTTACTCCAAACTCTTTTCAATTTTATGACTTCTGTCCAGAAGTCTGCTGTGATTGTGATGGGCCTTCCTTTACAGGTGATCGGTTTCTTTGCCCTTTCAGCTTTTAATACTCTTTTCTTAGCTGGATATCTGGGATGTTGATTATTACATATCTGGGTGTAGTTTTATTTTTTGTTTTGGCTAGTTGGAGTTCATTATGCCTCATTTACCTGTATCTCAGATTCTGTTTCCATACTTAGAAATTTTCTGGTATTATTTCTGCCAATATTCTTGTCATGTCATTTGTGTTGCCTCTTACTGTTTCATTGACTCCTAGTAGTCTTATATTATTTCCCTTTGCCTTTTCATGCAGCTGTTGAATTTGTTTTTCCTTGTTCCTTGATGATTTTAAGAGATCTGTTCCTTCATGATCATTAGCTGCCATGCTGTCTTCAAGATCTGAAATTGTAATTTAGGCTTCATTCAAGTGGTTTTTGCAGCTTTCAATGGATGTTTTGATTTCCTGGATATCTCTTTGAATCCGTTTCATGCATTCTAGTTCATTCCTATGTTGTTCATTTAATGTTTTCATCAGTTTCCTATGCTGATCTATTTTTTCATATATGTCTTCTTTAGATGTGCTGAGCAATACTTTCATTATTGTTGTCATATTATTTTTTACCTGAGATATTATTTCTGATTTGATATCTTCTATGCCCTGATGGATTTCTTTCTTTACTTCCGTTGCAATCATTTCAGGAATTTCAGGTATGTGTTTATCAAGTTCTCCTATGATGATGTGTCCCGGACTTTATCTGAGAGGGGTGGAGTTCTGAGATTGTGTTTTAGTCTTTTGTCTTGTCATGTTTGATGCTGGAGCAGAGTGCCGAATCTCCCTCTTCCGTGGCAGCTCTGCAAGGTTGCTAGCATTCTTAATTTTCCTGGTGGTCAGACTTGCCTCTCATTCACTACTGAGATGTGCTGGTTAGACTGGCGTCTTCCAGCAGCTGGTGAAGTGTACCCAGTTCTCCTACATCTCAGATGGGAACTGTGATGTGGGCAGATTGTAGACCATCTGATCCAGTGTCCCCTGATAGCTCAGGGCATGAATCTGACCCAGAAGTGGTATGCACTGGAGGCATAATGACAATCAACTTGGTCCCGTGTCCCCAGGCAGTTCAGGGCACAGGCAGAGTGCAGATACAAACAGCAGGGTCAGCAGTTCATGGACCACCTGATTCCATCTGTCCAGGCAGCTCGATGCACATGCAGGTGCCACATTGTCATGGTTACTTTTTTCTCATTGCTGAGACAAAATACTAAATGCCCAAAATGAAGACAGGAGAAGTTTATTTAGCTTAGTGGTTGTAGAGATCTCAGTCCATACTTGGCTGGTTCTGAGGCAGAGTGGGACATGACAGAGGGCATAAGTTCATGGCAGCAGGGCACAGCAAAACAACCAGCAAAAGGGAGGAATGGCAGCAAGCAGCCTCTTTCCCTCTCTTATATTGTAAACAGTGTACCTCCACCCAGATTGTGTGTTTAGCTCTCACACAATCTCCATGCTCTCCTCTTCCACAGGCTCAGAATGTATACAAAGTAAGCACCTTGGCTTCCTCTGAGTCACTCAGTCAAACCTCTAGACTACCCAAGTTGACACAATGTATCAACCATCATACACACACAGGCTGCACTTGTGGTGATCCTGGACTGCCTGTTTCTGTGATCTCAGGGAGGTCAAGGCATGTGCACAGCCCAGACATGCAGAGCCCAGACATAAACCATAGAGCCCAAAGGTGAACCACGATTTCAGCAGTTTGTGGACCTCCTACCCTAGTAACTCATGCAGCACATGGCACACACAGAGAAGGCCCAAAGGCAAATTCCGGTGTTAGAGGGTTTGTGGGCCTTTTAAGTCAGAATCTGCTACCTATACCAGGTGCATGGAGGGTGGAGACACCTATGCTGTTGTAAAAGGTATTATTTCCCTAAATTCTCACTCAGTGAAGTAGTTATTTGTATAAAAGAATGTTACTGATTTTCGATTGTTGACTTTGTATCCAGCTATGTGTCTGAACTTGGTTTTGAAATCTAGAAGTATTTTGGTGGAGTTTTTGGAATCCTCTATACTGAGTATCATGTCACCCTCAAGTAAACGTAATTTACCTCTTCCTTTCTTATTTGTATTCCTTTTATTTTTTCTTATTTTGTCTATTTGCTCTGGCTAATGTTTATGGGACTATATTGAATAAGAGTGGTAAGACTGGACATCCTTGTCTTGTTCTTAATTGTAGTATGAAAGCTTTCAGCTTTTGACCATTTAGTATGATGTTGGCTGATGGTTTGTCATAAGTGGCTTTTATCAGATTGAGATAAAGACTTTCTACTCTGATTTTCCATAGGGTTTTTATCATGAATTTGTGTTGGATTTTTCAAATTCTTCTGCATTGATTGAGATGATAATGTAATTCTGTCTTTGGTTCTGTTGATATGGCATGTTACATTTATTGATTTGTGTATGTTGAATCATTCCTGAATCCTTGGGGTAAATCCTACTTGGTCTGTCCTTTCAGGTGGTGGTCAGAATTTTTGCTGCTGAGTTTTATTGTCTGAATACAAGTGTGAGCCACACATAAGGTTGCAACACCATAGCATCACAAAATGTTACAGGGAAGCCCAAAAGCCCTCCAAATTTATCATCCAATGCTAGTGTTGTCTTCTAGACAGTAAGCAACCTGTAAGGATATTGAGATACTATCCTCAATTCAATTTTGAAATATCCTTTCTGAAGAGATACATAAAATGTACCTCTCTGCCTCTACAGAAAGAAAATGTGACGGAGTCAAAGAGCCATCATTTTATTATTTATATTTTTCTTCATTTCAAAGATTTTTACCTTTTATGGGTTAAGTTTTCACTTGATCTATCTCCACTATTATACACTTACATTTTTTAAGACAATGATGATTCTGCTGGCTCCTACATATAGCCAGCAGGGTGCATTTAAAAAGCTGAAGCTGTGCTTAGGTTAGTAATAACAATTCTTAGGCTTATCTTCTGATCTTCAATACTAAGCTAATAGAAATAATTCCTATTTATTGAACAGCTAGTACTTAGGACACTGGAAATTGTACATGGATGCTAATATTCATAACCACCCTATAAGTAAAGTAGTATTTCTTCTCATTTTTCACCAGAGGAAATAAGACTGAGAGAAGTGAAAGAATATGACCATGCTTGATTTCAGATATGATCTCACCTAATTTCAAACCTAATGCCTTTGTTTAACAATCCCCACTGTTCCATTGTTAATATTTTTCTGTGTGTCATAAATAGTAACACATATTTAAAAAAAAATTTTGTGTGTAAAGATTCTACTGTCTTGAATAATTATCATTATTATTGTTGTTGTACCAAAAATCAAACTCAGGACCTTTACATTTGCTGGGCAGACTCTTGTGCCAATGAGCTGTATCCCTTGCCCCTTCAATTGTTTTTCTGAGACATGTTTATTTTCATAGTATTTCAAATGAAAAATATTTACTTAGAGTCTTTTTTACCCAAATTTGTGTTTTGGAAATTGGGATTGAACCTAAGGTCTATGCCATTTAATTAAGGAGTAGTTAAAATTTAAGTATGTTTAATCTACTCAGGGCAACATAATTTTTAAAGAGAACTATCAAAATTCTACTAACAGTAATGAAATATTGCTTTTATCATTTTTTTAAAACTTTGTCTTGCACAGCAGGTGCTATTTTAAAGAAATTCAGCATAGTCCCCTAACACTGAAGTTTCTCTTAAGGAAAATCATAAATCAGGGTTATGGGAAAAGAATCTAGAGAAGTCAGAAAATTTGATGAAAAGAAATGAAACTTGAGATATGTTTCTATCAGCATTGTTGGCAAACTGGCCAGAATCAGAGTCAAAATTTTAAGCTACCAGCACTCATCTTGATTTCAAAGATCCTACCTAGCCCAGGATAACAGACCAAATTAAAAACATTTTCCTCACCTTTTTTTCTATTATGAAATTGCAACTGTCAAAACAAAGTGAGAGGATTGCTTTTCTGTTTTCCACTTAGTGATTGGGGAAATGCCTGGTGCATTTGTGCTTTTCTCTTGGAATGAAATAACTATGATTGATTTTACAGGTAGCTCTTGATGATTTGTCAGCTTGTATAAAACCAGTCACTTTTGTACATTCTAGAAAGACAGATGTGTAAAAAGTCTGTCCTCAGGGATCTTTTAAATGATTAAACAGAAGTGTCTGCAGGAAATTTTCAGGCTTGCCTGACTTTGAGGCATTTATTTTTCAGTATTTCTTTTTATATCAGGGTCTAATAACTATAAAAATGTGTGAAAAATCAACAAGAAGTGATTCTGGTATTCCTTTTAATATGGGATTTTAGAGGCTCAATTTAATGTTTTTCTTTATGGGTCTGCCCCATAATTATTTTCTGAGTAAATCCCTTGGATCTGCGGAGAAGCACTCTCTTGGCCCACTTTTGTAATATGGTTGAGTAGCAGTCTACTCAGGGAGAAGTAATGGTTAGACTCTTTTGGTCTCATAAGAGGATTCAGTCATTCATGCAACAAATTTATACTGAGTGCCAGCCATATGCCAAACACAATGTTCAAGTCACTTAGATTATGTCAGTGAGTAAAAGACAAAACTATTTGCCCTTGTGAAGCATATCAGAATGGTTGCAGAAGTTAAAAGGAATCACTGGGTTTGCAAATATCTTGTAATGCAAAATACTCATCTCCAACTATTTCTCAAAGTCTGCCTTGAAAAGCACAGCAACATGCTGATCACAGGCATAGCAAAGGGAAGTCATGTCTGCTTAGATTTTCTAAGGCCATCATGACGAATTGTCAAAATAGGTCCTTTAAAACATGGATATTTATTGTCTCACAGTTCTGTTAGCTTGGAGTCTAACATCATGGTGACAGTAGGGACTTCGTCTTCACATGGCTTTGCCCCTGTGTCTCTCCACATCATTTTCCCTTTCCATGTCTCAGGTAAATGTCCTCAGTCACATTGACACTAATATCAGATTGGGGCCAATATAAGTGATGTTTTAACTGAACTAATTACATTTACAATGACATCATTTCAAAATAAAGGCACATTCTAAGTACTAAGGATTAGAATTTTGATACAGGAATGGGGGATTCACAATCCAAACAGAAACAAAGTGTTTGGGAGAAGGCATGGGGAAGGGTTCCATAAAACCATCAGGCCTAAGGAGCTGAGCCATGAGTTGTGACCCTTCACTTCTCTTCAGCCAGGAAAACAAATTTCCAAGAATATGATTTGATATTGTGCATTGTGAAACTCTGAGAGATTAGAAAAAGATACTTGCAAAACTTAAACAAAAAAATTTACTAGAAGGAGGCTCTCATTCATTTACTAATTTTCTAGTGGTGTCTAAGTATCTGTGAGGATCTATCTAGAAAATATTTTCAGGTCTCAGTATTAATATGTGAGCTAAATAAATATGAAAACAATATTTTACTTTATAGGTAGTGTAATTTGCAAAATCAAAAGTGATTTCATCCTTTATAGTGCCTTTAGAATCCATAACTATGCAGTCAATATGATGACGAGAACTTTCACACCAAAATGTTCACTGTGCTATTCTTATTATCTTTACTTTATTTCTATCTGCTTTCATTGAAGAATATTAGTTCAAGTATATTTTTTTCCTCATCTGGTGCACATTTTTTACATTCTATTTTAACTATATTTAAGAAATGGGGTTTATAAACCATGTGAAAACAATTTGAAATAAAACTATAATGGACTCTATATTATATGAGCAATAGATCAAGGTTTATCCAGTCAACGCATGAACAGAAACTTATTCTTTATTATTAAATTATTACTATTAGCCAATTTTTGACAAAGATGTTATTTCACAATGTTCAGTCTAGTGTAAGTATGTTTTCACTTATAGCTAAAATATTTCACTTAAATTCTAAAACTCTGTCAACTTTGTTTATGGTTATTTGCTTTTCAACCAGATACATCCTCTATTCTGCCTCAGATGAGTAATTACTTCAGGTAAAACATGTCAGAGAAACATAGAAAAAAGTATCTGCAGGTTAGTTAGCACGCCCAACACAATGCACCTCAGAAACATGCACACACATGAAGAATCCATCAGAAATTAAAAAAAAAAATTTAAAGTACCTGCAACATTTTCTAGTTGCCACTTTCCCAGTAGTCTCTAGTTCCTTTATATCATTTTGGACAAGCAAATTGGATTTCTGGGCCACTTAAAGTCTTGATAGGTCTCAATGCGTGTGACTCTGAAGAGTTTAAGTGAACCATAAGCAATGAGTTGTACAAGTATCAAACACTAATAGTAGGGCATAGCTAGAAAAGTGAGTGGCCACTCACACAGTATCCCATTTTAAGTTATAGCTGGTCAAACTCATCACATGTGTATAGTCACACAAATGTGCATTATTAGTTCCTGCCCTAAATAGTATAATTCTAACAATTATAAATGCCTGAGGTCTCCTTTACCTGAATTTGCTTTTTAAAATATATAATGAAGAGCTAGAGGTGTGTAGTGGCGTGGTAGAGAACCTGCCTAGGACATAGGAGGCTCTGACTTTGATCTTCAGCATCAAAAACAAAGCAAAGCTGTAGTATGAAAAGAATCCGATATATGTGCTCAGTATAAAAAGTAAGAAAAGTGCAGACTGTTTCCAAATCTCAAGGAATGCTTTTTGTTGTCTCCCTTCTAAAGTTCCGATAAGCACATTAGGGTACATCACTATCAAGCCATTTATTTCTTATTTTTTGTTAATTTTTACACATTGCTATTTGAAAATCTGTATGTGTGATTGTCTATAAATACCCTCATTTTTCAAATCACTAGTAATGTCACACCAGTAACTGAAATGGAAATGTGTCAATTGATTATTTCCTTTCAAAGTATTTGAATAAAATCACATCACTCTTTTCATGTGTTCCATAGTTTTACTATTTTTATTACTTAAGCTGGGATTATTTTAAAGAGCATCTATCTTTAGATTTTTTTTCTTAAATTTCTGATTGTTACTTAATCCAATGTAAGCTCACTTACATGTCATTAATTGAATTCTTTCAATCAGTTTCATGATGATATTATTATATAGTTACAATAATATGGTTTTATTAGTTACCCTTTCTTCACTCCCTTATTTAATTCTTAGTTTATGAACAAAATTTAAACATTCTGCAATTTCTTCTAGTATGTGGTAAAAAATTCAAATTCCAATTTAGATACTAAGTATGTCTCTCAAGAATTGATGTTTAGCAAATCTTACCTCTATGCTACTAAGGAATAATCTTTCATATGTTTAGTTAGAATAAATGCATATTATATTTCTAAACTACAGTTATGTTTCCATTTGTCTCCTTTATTCATTTTTATCCTTAGATTTAAGCACAGATTCAATCAGTATATATTTTAGTTTTTTCCCCTTCTTTCTTAAGATCTTTCTGATTTATTTTTCTATTTATCAGATGCTTTTTTCCCCAATTTATGATTTTTCTACAAAACAATTCATGATTTTTGGTCCTTGCATATTTAAAACCTCTTTCCTCATATATCAGGAACAATATCTTTATGGGATTTTTTTTTTCCTTTTTGCTGAGGGGGCAAAATGAGCGAGCCAGTCTGTTGAGGGGAATGTTGAAAAAAAGCTTATCCTACTGAGAATGTAGGAATAAAATAAGACAGCATACTACCGAATCATCCCTAAGGCTTCCACAGAAAAAGGGGAAAAAAGAAATACACAGCTGTGAAGAAGGAGAAAGTGAGTGAAGAAGGGTGGACTCTTTGCCCGCTTTGTGTTCCTCTCTCCCTCAGTATTGTTATGATTAGGGGTTGTCAGGTTCAACCATTTGTGTATTCCCTACTCTTAATGCTCCACCAAAGGAATATCCTCAAATAGGTTATGTGTATACTTAAATGAATTGCAATTCACCAGTCTGATCATTTGCCAGGTAAGAATATTAAAGTTCAAACATATTTAATAAGTATCTCTAAGCCACACAGGGAAGTAGAAGGCCAGCTACAACAAACAATATTTTCTGTTTGGAAAAGCAGATATGTACAGAGATAAACACTGACTCCCAGAAGGGCTTAGTACATAGTTGCTAGCAAAGATTTAGTTTCCATTCTTTTATTAGAGCAGAGACGATATTTGATGGGAAATCTCTCATGCCACCTGGAGAGATCAATAACTTTCTGAATAGTTGGAAGTTGCGGAAAATCTGCAACTAAAGGAGAGCAGCGATATGTGATACATCATCAAATAAAATGCAAAAGTCTGCTTCAAACGACCTGTTTCAAAATAGGAGAGGTCTGCGGGACTGCGCCTCGGGTTTGAAACATTGCTTGAGGTAAAGTATGAAGATGAAAAGCTCTGTTCTGCTCTCTATCAGTTCCTTCTTCAAGAAAGGCTCAACAAGTTCAAAACTGAAGCAAGGGCATTTTTACCAGAGGTTTGCACTGGGGAGGATGTCACAGGCACTGTGCGGCAGTTTCCATTCCCAATGCCCTCTCTTCAGGAAAAATCTTTCATGACATGCAGATTCTGAGGAGCAAGAAGAGGCTCGGGACACACATCAAAGGGCATCAAATATCAATACACTTGCTATTCAAACCTTCAGTCCTTCCAGCTCAGTATAACTGCAGCAAAATGTGTGATTAGGGATAAGGAAACAGTAATCATCTTCATGGAGTTATGATAATATTGCTATTCATCAATTTATAAAAACTGTCTAGGTTCATATTTCTTTATATAGTTAAACACACAGTTCAAGTGTTCCTATAAAGATTGAAATACCGAAACACTCAATTTGGGAAATCAGTTGGGTCTTTTGGAGAAGAAGTTTAAAACCTAAGCAGACGTAATATTTTTGTTTGTTTCCTTTTGTCATCCTTTCTTTCTAGTCCGGCCTTACTCATCCCAGTGCACCTTCGCCTTCCAAAGAAGGAATTAAATTATTCAAGCATTCAACAAATTTCAGAGAGGACATCACACAAAAATGGAGCAAAGGAACAGCCTCTCAGAGAAGAGCCACACAAGTCGTTTTTCCCCAGAAAAGTGGCCCTGCGCGTTTGCAGACCAGAGCATCTGCACGGCCGTTATACTCTTCTCTAACGTGTTAATAAAAATGCCCTGCTCGAGCAAGCAAGGGCTGAAAGATTTCAGTGGCTGAGGCCTAAAATCCTGTCAGTAAACTGCGGTGGTCTTTTCGGTGGAGATGTGGGCCAGAATATTAGAGGTGTGGCAGAAGCCAGCCAATATTGTGCAAAATAGCCAAAAAAGGAGAACTGAAGGAAATATCATAGACATTACTAGTCACAGTCATTCGTGTGATGAGTTTTGCTGAATCTCTGTGATGGGAGGTTGACAGTTAAAATGAACTCGCTTTACATATAACAGAGTAATTATACTCGTGCATGTGCGTGTGTGTGTGTGAAATCATCTCTATAATGTTCTCATTTTATGATGCTGTTTCAGTTGTTTCACCTCTTTGCAAATTTTCTTCATTCATTTATTAATCTTCATTGAACACTTATTCTTTGGTAAAACCATGCTGAATTTTGTACCAAATAGACCCTAACTCATTATTTTTGTTGAAAATCCTGTGGAGAGAATAGGAGAAAAAAAAATTTTTCATCAGTAAACGCTGCTTTAAAACAACTTGATGTCACAGTAAATGCTATATTTATAACAACAGAAAAATCCTATTATAATGAGTACTGGTGGATTTTCTCTCAGTTTAGAAATCTAAACAGCACTAGCTCCCAGAAGGACACACACAGTGATACCCACATGTGACCACTTTATACATTTTAAATTCTTTGATAAACGCTGAAGTGTGCTCTCCAGTCATTTTAGGTCATAATTCTAATGTCCTTCCTTCTTCTCCCAGTATTAAAATCCCAAATATGAGCAAAACATTGTCTGAAGCATAAGAGAAGAAAAGCACTGATGTATTTATTAAGTCTATCCTTTTCTAATAATTAAAAACATACTAATTCCTGAAATGTAATTTGATTTTTTTACTCTTCCTGAAGCACTGAGAAGTAGCAAGATCTAAGAACATATGGTTAGTTTTTCCAGTGCTCTCCTGGATACGAGCTAAGAAAATTACTCTTTTAATGATGTCAATTTAATAGAACTCAAACAGAAATTGAAAAGTTCTTAATGTCTGAACTAAGATTAGCCAAACTGATGTCAAAATCAAGGGCATGAAACTCAAGAAAGAAAGGCATAACTGAGGTATCAGCCACTTGGAAAAATAACCATGTGTGCAGAGTAGAAACAAAAGACCACATTTTCAGAGTCAAGTTTTATTTTATTTTATTTTATTTTTCTAAAAAGAAAGATACAAACTTGACATAATTAAATATATCTAAAGACATTTAGAACTACTCCAAACATTTTAACAAAATTATACCCCTGCTGTAGAATTTTTTTTTTTATTTTAAAGACAAAAGAATGGAGACATACGAACCAGAACAAGCCATAAAAAATATCAAAAATGCAAAATTATACAGAACATAGCAGGGAATTAGCACTGGATGCTGTATTACATAATGTCATCTTCACACTAGTTAACACATAAACATTAAAGGAAATACCAAATTATAGAGAAGATAGTTGGGAATCAGCACTGGATGCTGCATAACATAAAGTCATCTTCAGTTCTGTTAATACAAAAACAATTGAGGAAATACAAATTATAGAGAACATAGAAGGGAATTAGCTCTGGATGCTGTCCTACATAATGTTACCTTCACGTGTTACTCAGTTACACAGATGATGGCCCATTTGATCATTCGATTTTCTCCTTCCTCATCTCCGTTGCCCTACCACTCAATCAGTCATCTTCCCTGTGATAATAACTGTATTCCTGGGTTTATCTATACCCCTGGACTCACGCCTTGGGAAGAGATATAGCTGCCTCAGACTATACTATAGCATACATGGGTGTATACAAACTGCCATGGTCGGAGGTGGAAAAGCACCTATGCTTACAGCGGACCACCTGGCTCCTCTCTGTCGCCGTCCTATGGGTGGGGCAGGTCCAGTCCGTGGGGCCCACAGTGGAGCAGCCACAGGGCCCACAGTGGGAGCAGCCACAGGGCCCTCAGCAGAGCAGCCGCGGGGCCCACCGCAGAGCAGCCTCGTGGCCCACAGCGGAGCAGCCACGGGGCCCATAGTGGAGAAGCCGCAGGGCCCACAGTGTCAAGTTTTATGCAGTGGGGCATCGTGCAAGGCGGGGAATAGGTGACACGTGAGGCACGGAGCAGACACCTTACTGGACACAAGCTCTGAAACTTTACTTCCATTTTTTTTTTTTTTTGCATGAAGGTTGCTGCTTAGTGGCTGGAAGTGGTAAATGACTAAGGTGACTAGTATGCAGCAAGTGAATCTGCTAGAAAAGAAGCTGTTTTACCAAAACAGATACAGCGATGTCCCTCTGAAACACCTGCAAAAGTGAATTCTCCATGGAGCTGCCACAGTCGCTTCTGCCTCCTCCACAGATATTTGACAGACTCCTATGTGAAAAGGGAGGGAAGGAATGCGTCTAAATTGCTTGGTGAAATTCATTCCATTCTGTTGGAAATATTTTGGTCATTCCAAACAATCCTTATTGTTTGTCATTTGGGAATGACAAAACCATACTATATGTATTTTTTTAAATAAAACCCTGATGATCCTCACCTGGCTTTCTCATTTCTTACTGAATCACAGAACAGAAGTAATTCTAAAGCAAATGCATAGTGCCAATTGAATTTATAGAATTTCAAGTAGGCTCTTTGGAAAATGCACTAAATTCCAAATATTGTTGGTGGAACAAATGACTTGGAATCTAACCTTATAAATGTGAACTATTTACAACTCTTGTAAACAGCTTTTCAAATTAAATTCATCCAGTTGAGCAAGATCAGTTTCAAGGTACTATAAAACTGACTGAGCATTACTTCAAAAGCCTTGAACATGTATTTTCTTTCTTCTTTCTAAATCTGACAGTGCCATGTGTAGTTTTATACTTGATATTCTGTAAAATCAAATTGAAACATCTTTAACCATCTGGTAGTTTTGTGGATAATTTAGCAAGTTCCCACTTGTGGCAATTTATTTCAAAGTAGTTTCCAATTGCACACTGACCTGTAAGTATTGGAACCTCATTTCAAAATACTAATGTGTTGTAATTATGTATTTCCTATTGTCTGTGGGCTTTACTGTAATTGAGGTAATTAAAGTCAATAACATGTAATTCTCTACTCTTTCTCATTTTAAAAATGTTTTCACCTCCTTGCATTGGATATGAAACGGTTAATTGACAAACAGGTATTAGGAGCAAGGTAATTTTGGGAAGCACTACAAAGCCGGTAGAGCTGGACTTTTCAGGTTTTGCTCAGTTAAGGATTTTTTCTTCGCTGTCAGAAGATTTTGCAGCCTTTGTAATCTCCCAGAGGTCCTTTATAACTCCTACAGAGTCTGAGACCGGACATACAACCCAGAGGGAGACAGTGAGGCCAATCACAGAGTACAGAGAGTTCGTGGACTGCTGGGTCACAGAATTATATGGTTTTCCCTCAAAGCTATACAGGGAATGATTTAAGAAAATGACCATGTAGATTTAAAACACTCTGACAGTCTAGGTTAGGGAAGAGCAAACATAAAATGCTGTATTATTATGACTCCAAAAGAATTAAAAGTAAAACCTTCAAATACCACTAAAGTAATGCTAATAAAATGATATTAAAAATGAAAAATACTCTTCAGAACCATGAATACTCATTTAATACAAAATCTGCACTATGTTTTGTTTCATTTTGTTTTGCTTTGTAGTAAGAATAGCTGCTTAAAGAGAACCAAACATTTCAATTTATAAGAAATGTGAAAAGTCAGAGGTTTGAATTAACTGATTATCTCAGATTTTCTAAGATGTGGAATCATTATTTGAAACCAATTAATATGCATCCAATAATCATGTTCTTCCTATTAATATTCACAGTATTTGTGATCTATGTATGTAAGTACAGGAATCAGGTAAATGCATACCTTCAATATTCTTCCATTTTTGTCATATAAACCTAACTTTTCCTCTATAGATTAATAATAATATGCAAACAGATTCAATTTTGAAAATGTGTTTATCAATGAAATACTTGTTCTCCAAAAATTCCCTATTACTTTTAACCTGGAAAATCCTAAATAAAATTATCTATTGTATTTTATGGAGAATGGACTTCTATTTACCCTGTTATCTCACTTTAATGGAATATTTTCAAGTAAAAATAATACTTAAGATATATTCTTTTAGATACTAGTGAACTATAAAAATTATTGTTTTACACTAAATGCTTTTTTCTAAAAATAAATATCAATGAATACTAGACTATTTAATCAGGTATATTTGAATAATTTTTTTCTCTTATGACAGTATGAATGAATGTTATAAAATCATCAGATGACAACTGTCCATTACATTTTAATTATAGTGAATCCTAATTTGGACATTTTGTATTATAAATAGAGTATATTTGCTTGGGCATTGAGAAATGCAATTCCAGATACCAGCAGATGCCTATATGGCTGTCCATTGTCCTGATAGTTCCATAATAGTGGGAATACGTAGATTCTTGCCCACTCAACTGAAGAGGAATCTGGGGAGATTTTTATGTTCTTAAAGCAAAGTCAACTAAAGCTTGAAATAAAAATTATTTAAATACATGCTTCAGCCTTATTACTGGTTCTGTTTCACCACAAGACCAAAACTGAAAGTCAAATCTTTGATTGCTAGAGAGATGGTATATTTATAACATTATATATTTATAACATCAGGTTTACTACATGCATTTTTCTGACATCTGCTTGCTTCCATTGACTTAAATCTTGTCATCATTACCTTAGTCACTCTGTGGAATGAGGAATCCTCACCTTTCAGTCATCAAAATTACAGCTCTTTTTCCTGTAGCTGGTGGAACTGTTCGGCAACATACGTAACAGTATGTCTATGATTTTACATACATCCTCTACATTATTGCTCTTTAGCAGAGGATATGTTTGTGTTGTTCTTGAGAACAAAACAAGGGGAATTTTTACAAACAGTATATGTCATATCCAGAAAAGTAACCAAAGTATTTTTATTAAGAAGTCAAGTTTGGAAAGACATTTCTATTGCAAGATTTGTTTAAAAAAAAAAAAAAAAAGTCCAGGCAGCAGAAAAACAGGACCTGGGCTGGACCCTCTTTGCTTTTGGAATCAGTGAAATGACAAATATCTGTGAAAACTGTATTTTCATCATTGGAGCTAAAACCTTAGAAATCTGACAGATATGAGTAAACTTTGAGTTTCCTGTCAAGCTCTTTTCTCTAGTTCTGAAGGGCAGTTGTGAGTTTGTTATTGGAATATAGTAATCCACTACTAAAACCGGTTCCTACATGAGCATCAGAATGGGTCACTGAGAAATAAAAATGGCATTTCTTATCATGGATCATGCCCAGTGTTTAACGCCTTGTCTAACTTCAAAAAAAGTTGTCACATCAGAAGGAATAACGTTCCTGCCTTTGGCTATACTTAAAGATCTGTCTCATTGGGGAAATTGCTGCAAGATTTTGCTATCTGAATAGAAAATTCAGTTAACGAATGAAAAACTCATATCCTAAATGGGGATAATCTAATAAATTCTGCATCCATCCACCATAATATTTAAAGTTGTCCATCATTCCTTGTAGTAAGATCATTCACAGTGATCTTCATTTAGAGATCTAGGGCATAGGACATACCATCTCAGGATAGATTTATTGACTTTAAAGAAAATAGTAGAATAGGCAAGCTATTGACTTATCCATAGAATCAATAAAATCTTTCCTATATACAGCAGTGTGCCAAAACTTAATTGTGTGCAAGTCATTACAGTATTCATGTACATGCTCAGACCATTTGAACACATATTGAAGAAATCGTCTAGAATGATCAATGACTCAGTTAAGGTGGCCAGATAACTTATCATTCAAACTGAACATTTGGAAGAGAGAATCAGTACTCTGAAATTAATTATGCCAGCACAACAGGTGTAAACCATGAATCTTCCTGGAAAATTGGAATTGAGGTCACCCTTAGTATAATTTGGGGGACCCATGTGGAAACCTTTACTGAGAATATAAATCATAAAAACTGTAGTGCACAGAATACATTGCTTCTCACACAAGCAGGGAAATCACTGTGATTTTCCTTCAAAGTTTATGGAAGGCTGCTGGTGAGACTGCTGAAAGTTTTTCCCAGTGGCACAGGGTCTCATCCCGCTCTATGTAGTTTGAGCTTCTAGGCACTAAGGAGTCTTGGTGTAACGGAAGGGACAATTGAAGAAGTCAGTGACCATTTCCATAGCTCTTGTGTGCCTTGAAACAGGGGAAAAATCAGGATCCCGCTTCTTATAATTTAATTATTAATGTATGATAAATCTAGTAAACATAAAATCCCCACTCTGACAAATATGCTTTCAGAGATAAAGTTTAAAAATGTATTCTTTGTAGGCAAAATTCAATCATCAGTTTTGCTCATTTTGTATTAGAGTTATAGAGAATACATTTACTGTAGGACACCTAATTTACAGGATTATTTTATAATGTTCATCCAAAACATGAAATGCAGAAGAGTGCAGGGGATTTGTCCTTGT
The DNA here is from genome assembly GCA_004027595.1 of Dinomys branickii. Taxonomy (NCBI): domain Eukaryota; kingdom Metazoa; phylum Chordata; class Mammalia; order Rodentia; family Dinomyidae; genus Dinomys; species Dinomys branickii. The sequence continues at coordinate 104,791 of PVLD010001975.1, forward strand.
ACTGGAGGCACAAATAATCTGAGAGCCTAGATCCCATGGCAATGTCTTCGAGTCCATGTGCAGGCCTAGAGCCAAGGCAGTGTCTCATGCAAGTGTGTATAAAGGATCTGCACCGGAAAGGCCCAAAGTCCAGTGGTGAGTGCTGGAAATCTGTGCCAGGAGGATGAAGGATCTTGCCAGAAGGCTCAGTGACTCACTGGAGCCAGACAGCAATGCTCAAGGTAAGGACCACAGCTCCTCCAAAGAGAACCTCAGCCATTCTCAGCAACAGCAAGGACCCAAGCTCCATGGGTGACGAAAACAGCTGAGTTCATATGAGGAAAACCAGCGTGACAAGCTTCCTTGGGTGAATCAATAACATAACATCTTCCCCTCCTGTTCCCCTTTTCTGCTGTTGATAGCAATCCTCAGGAGGGCCTTTTATACCCAGAACCACGCTGATTTAGTTCAGCTGGGTGTTACAAGTTGGTCATTAGTTAATTCATATAATTAGCAAAACAATTAAAAGTATTAAAATATTATCTAATTCAGAATGCACTTGATTTTTATATATGTTAGCAAAGTAAGATAAAGTGAAACTGTTTTCATCTTCATTTTTCTTTAAAATCTTAAAAAATTTTATATTCAGCTTTAAAATGCATGAATTATGTTTAAGAAATATTGTTATATAACATATTTTTAAAATCATTTGGAATATTTTGACCATAAAATTAAATGTTAAAAATATTTTGATTAAGGTGAAGATTTTTATAGTCCATACTTTAGTCTAGCTAGCTATATAATCAACACTATCACACTTCATCTGTGTTATGTCTAGAACTACCTCTGGAACCATATATTGGAATGAAAAGGAGGACAACTTACATTAAGCACTACCGAACCAATTTCATTATGAGATAATCCATAGTAATTAAGATATTTCGGGAGAAGGATCCAAATGTGAGTGATTCTGCACTTCCTTCTCCCTTCAAACTTGTGGGTTCAAACCATAACTGCCCTTTGAGTCAATGTCCATTTCTTGCAATGGCAATGGAAGGAATACATGTTCAAATTTCACAGAAGCTCTGCTGTTATTTCTTAAAAACATATAATGTTACTGATTTATTAGGATAATGTGTTTTACCACTTTGAGTTTTGAAAATGAAATAATCTGTGCTTTTCTGGAATTCAAGCGAATTGGTGATGACATTTTAAAAGCATATCCTTGGAATTGTTTTGCCAAGATTCCATTTGTTGGCTCATTGTGGGGAGTACAAGGAAGATTTCCACAGGGGAGATGCCCAGCTTAACAAATGCACACATGTAAGACACCAGCAACCACAGCAGGAAGATGGGGCAGAGCAGAGCACAAGAGCTGCCTGGTATTTTTGTATATTTTTATGCAGGTTGTTACTACCTATTTACATTCTTATATGCTGGCCTCACTGGCACATGCTTAGTTGTCCTCTGCTAAGTCATGGTTATATAATTATGCCCTGATATATGTGTGTACCCACAACAGTGTTATGTCCTCAGGGCTTTCCGGAAGCACATTTACATTCCCTGAGCTTTCACTAAGTCTGAGGGGTTCCCCACAGAATTTTTTACTAATTTCAATGTTTTCATTTTGTCTCTTCCAGAGCCCAGTATCTTTCACACTAATTTATAAAGTACTCTTGGCCATGTTTGTATGATTCTTTAAAAATCCTCCACCTTTCCTTCCCAGTCTAACCAGGGACTTTAACTGGCTCCATGAATGGTGGCACACAGTATAATTCCAACACTCAGGAGGCTGAGGCAGAAGAATCACTACAAGTTCAAGGCCAACCCGAATTGCCTTGAAGTGTCTTAAAACACTGTCTCAAAAAGACCAAAATAAATACACAAAAACAAAAAATCAATGACTCTGTATTGTGCAGTACTTTAATTTCATTTTTCTATTTTTAATTCATCTGTTTTGCACTCTTTTTTTTTTTCCACTACTAGGGATTGAACTCAGGACTTTGCACTTGCCAGGTAGGTGCTTATTCCACTGAGTTATATCCCCAGCCTTTGTTTTGCACTCTTATTTTCAGACTTTTCTATGAAACATCACAGATCTTCTCTCTACACCATACTAAGGAACTTTTTCCTCACAATTGCTAAACTAGTTTTCTTGTTGCCCTAGATTATTATTTTGCAGACAACTGTTTTATTCTTTATCTATTCATATTTGAATGTTGACATTTACAATTATGTTTGGATTTAAATTTAATTAGTAACATGTAGTATGTTAATAACTTTCTTTTTATTGGTAGACTCTTTTCATATGAACATTCATATGTTTAATATTTTAAAGTAAACAATGCTTAGTATTATTTAGTTATCTTTGGGAAATACCTAGTAATAAATAGCCAATCTCTTTTGGTGACTGAATCATTTATATAAGTCAAATTTTTCACAACTATTTATTTTGCCATTCTTTATGGTGTTAGATTCCTTTAAATTAATTCTATCTCAGTTTGTGAATTTAATTAGTTCCATGATTCTATGAGCAATGGCTGCCTCTACATTCCTGTGGGAAGATGACTGTGGTTGTGCTCACTGTTGGTTGGAGTGCTGGTGAGTAGAAGCAACATTTTGTTCACATCTCTGTTCATGAACAGAGATATTACTTTCCCTAAAGATCCTTACTTTGTTTAAGTCTTTAGTTAAGGCAAATCACAGTGTTTCCTCCACATAGATGATAGTCTGTTTAATTCAATAAACCCCTACTTCCAATGACAAATTTCCAGCTCTACCATCTTGAGGACCACACATTAATATAAGATGCATAGAAAGGGCACAGAAAGGGAGATCCGTTGAGATCTACAGGAATCATAGCTAGGGTAGTTTGATTTACTTGGCATCTGTTAGATCAAATATTCACAGATGTGTTGAGAGACTAGGAATTGGCCCAAACTCTGTAATATTTCTGTTTTTCCTTTTCTCCATTAAAAACTATAGTCTGCTTCACAATGTCAGTACATTTTGGAAAGCAATATTTCAAGTGCTTACTACACAAAGAGGTTGACAGACACACTGTATGTTATAGCTATCTGATATGCTGAATTTTAAGAACTACCAGTCTAATTATTTAAATACAGGATGACAAAAATTGCATACTTTCATTAATTTTTATGAGGAATGATAACAGGAAATATAAAAATGACAGTTCTATTAAATGTATTCAACACAACACCACCTGGTTGTAATGACACCTGCCTGAGTGACACTGGAAACAGGTAAAGCATGAAAAAGTGTGCTGCTGGGCTAGTGGAGTGAAGGCTTATAGTAGACTCTTAAGTGATTAAGTTAACTTTTAATCTGCTGAACCAACAGCCACTGTTTTGTATTCAGGAAAGAGTATATAATTATTTCAAATCTATCCAGTGATATTCAGAGCTAGCTCTTAGTATTGTGTGTTGATTTAGTCCAATTAAAAAGGAAGGCCCACGCTAACTTTCTTTAGAGTTTTTCTATTTGATTTCTTTCTCTTAAAAATAGAGAAAAATTCCTGTGCTCATTACATTTAGACACTCACACAGTAGCTCTATAAAGACATAAACTATTTCCCTGCCATATTTCCATCATCTCTACCTTCAGGACTTGATAAAATGAACAACATAAGTGAGTGTCCTATTGCACAAGCAAAACACCCATACATGGAAAGAAAAGTTTGCATGATAGTTAATTTTGCTTGTAACAAAGAGAGATGGAAAAACATACTCTTGGAAAAGACAGACATGAAGCATACAGAACAAAGTCCTTGAGATTTATGTCTCTTTTCATCAAGTGTCCTTGGAGCTACTTCTAAAATTTTTGTTCAAAACTATCAATCACATAAGCCAGGATCTGTATTTCTTATCAGTTGTATTCATCTACAATCAGGTAAAAAATAGCCTTCATTATATCAAACAAGCAGTGAAAACATTGCATCGCACATAGGTAGACTGCAAAGGAGTTTCAATGGAGCAGAAATCAATTTGTGTTAGAATAAATAGTTTAAACTTAGTACTTCTGAGTTTAAAAATTTGTATGAAAAATTTACAACTAAAACGGATGCTCAAAAAAAAGTTGAGGGGCTGGGGATATAGCTCAGTGGAATAAGCGCCTGCCTAGCAGGCGCAGGGTCCTGAGTTCAATCCCCAGTACCGCCAAAAAAAAAAAAAAAAAGTTGAGCTCATGATGAGCTCATGATAATATCAAAGACAATCTCCATTTATACATTTTATTATTGTATATTTATACTACATGATGGTGGGTTTATTTTGCAAAGTTGCTCAATCACTTAAAATAATCAATTTCTAACTTCTTTCCCCTATCTCCCTTTCCTCTCTCTCTTCCCTGGTGGTCACACTTACCATTTCAAGAAATCTACCGCTAGGATTCCTGTCTACTCTCCTTTAAGTATTTCTTTATTAATTCATGAATTTTTACCTTCTCCAGAAAGAGAAGTACCAAAGACATACACTGCAGAAAAGGTAGTTTCTTAAACACCTGCGAAAAGTAGAAAATCATTGGAAAATATTGACACTAAATCTGTACCTCTCACTCTGTACTAAAATCAAAGCCAAATGTATAAAAGACCTATGCATAAACCCAGAAATTTTGAAACTGCAGGAAGACAACAGAGAAGAAATATTTGAAGCTATACTCATAGGCAATATTTTCTACTTACTAAAATGAGGTTTATGAGTTTTGTGTTCCAATGAGTTAGATATTTAATAGTGACTTTGTAAATATGTACACTTATTTCAAAGGAGCTTTACATTCAAATACAGTATTTAAGTGTAGAATTTAATTTTAGGCAATCAATTTTAGCTGTGTACTAATTCATGATGCTATGTTTTTGAAATAGGTGACACATTTTAAAATTCTAACATGGGATAACAATTAAGCTTACATATGCAAAATTTACATTTTACCAAATAAAAGTAATTTTACTCTCATAAAATTCAAGTCATCTCACACACATTTCTAAATTATGCCACTTTTAGTAAAAAACTATGCATACAACGGTGGACAAAATAGTATACTTGAGATAAATAGAAGTAAAAAACTAAAAAATTGAAAGATGAAAAATGATATTCCATGTAACAAGGGTCCAAAAGCAAACAGGATTATTTATCCTATTGTCAAACAAATTTGAATTCATTTAAATTTCATCAGAAGAGGCAAAGAATGTCACTAAATATTTGTAAGGGAACAATTCAACAGAAAGAGGTAGTAATTATTCATATATATATGCACTGAATACCAGCATGCAAAATTTCCTAAAACAAATACTACTGGACATACAATATCAGCTAAAAGTCAACACAATCATAGTAGGAAACCTCAGTAAACCCTATCACAAGTAGATAGAACAATGAGACAATAGTATCAGAAGTGAATCACACCTTAAAGAAGTAGACTTACTATCTGCAGTGTTCCCTTCAGCAATAGAGCATACATTATTCTCAGCAATACATGTAATTTGCTCCATAGATGATCACATTTGTAGCTCGCAAAGTATGTTAAAATAAATATAAAAATAAGCAAAATTGTACCATACATATTATCAGATGATAGTGAAAATACACTGGAAATCAATGGCAAAACAAACGTAAATTATGCAAATATGTGGAGATTCAGCAATACATTCTTGACTAATCAATCAGTAAGAGAAAGAAAATTAGTGCCTAAAATCAATCAATAATGCCACAAAAATATATGAAAATCTACTGGACAAAATAAAAGCAGTTGTAATAGGCAAGTTTATAGAAATCAATATCCATATTAGAAAGCCAGAGTAAAGCCCAGTGAAAACCCTAAGGGTGCACTCAAGTCCCTAGCAAAGAAAGGTTCCCTCTAAGCACAAAGGTAGTAGAGAGAGAAAACTTAAAATGATCGGAGCAGAAATTCAGAAAATTTCAAACTAAAACATACAGAAAATCAATTCCGGAGGTGGTTTTCCAAAGAATAAACAAAACCAACAAACCCTTAGCCAAAAGAAGGAAAAAGAAAAGACACAAATCAATACAAACAATATTGGAAAAAGTGAAATCACTACAACACCCCTGAAATCCAGACTATTTGGAACTACTAGAAAAAAATCGATCTTCCAGTAAATTGGAAAGTCTAGAAGAAATAAACAGATTGCTAATTACATATGATGTTTCAAAATAAATCCATGAAGATATTAAAAAACCTAAATAATTCAATAACACACAGTGAAATTAAGGCAGTAAAAAACATCCTACCAACAAATAATTCCTCAGCACCTGTTGAATTCTCCACTGAATTCTACATGAACTTTAGTGAAGATTTCATGTCCATATTCCTCCTATTCTCTAACGATATTGAAAGAAAAGATGCAAAGACATTTCTAGATACCAGCAAAACTTTGGTCCTGAAAACTTACAAGAACTCAATTTAATATGAAAACAAGATTATATCTTCAATGACCAAGATACAAGGATTCTCAACCAAATATTGATAAACAGAATGTGACAAATTAATAAAAAGTTTATGACTGAGTATGCTTTTCCAAGAAAAGCAGAGGTGCTTCAACATACACAATTCAATGTATGTAATACATCACATGAATAGAAGCAAGAACAAAAGTTGTGTTTATCTTAATAGACACAGAAAAATACTTTTAATAAAAGCTTATATAGTCATAAAAATCCCTCGAGAAAATAGACATAGAAGGCCCATATCTCAATTTGACAACAGCCATTTATAACGATCAGACTGCCAACACCAAATCAAACATGGAAAAACACAAATCTTTTCCTCTAAAATCTCCACTGTCATGACTGCTGTTCAGTATACTAGTCAAAGTGTAGCACAAGATGCACAGGTTGTCAGTATATTTCAGTTTGTTAGTTGTCCCAGTAATAGTTTCAGTTCCAGTTCCTGTTCACTTTGTTTCTTAGAAACTGCTGGTCACTGTGATGCATAGCTCGTCACTGTAATACATACTGTAAGAACCAATCCCTAACTGACAAACCATTTTGCTTCTGTCCTTTCTGTTTGCTTTTCCCATATAAGTCCCAGACAGCAGAGATCAGGGCCTGACATTTTGAGGAACAATTGATTCCTAGTCAGTACCCATCAATATTAAATAAATCTGCCTCCAAATCCTGGGTATTGTTTTAGTGTTCCTGCTTGCTGTTGCAAATTAAAGAAAAATTCCTCTGCTCTGTGACAAGTGGCCCAAGCCGGCAAATGGCCTTGGGCAAGGGTAGCACTCAACCGTACCTTATGACCAGTGCATGACGAGTCAGTGGTGTGGCCAAGATCAGCCATGTATCCAGCAGTACCTGGGGCAGACTTGATGATATTACTTAGTACAGATTCTGGCTTTGACTAGAGACCTAACAGAACTGGGGGCCCTGGAAGATTTTTCTTCTTCTTTTTCTTTGTCTTTTGCCATTTGTTGATTAGATCATTTCATTATCTTTTTTTAAGTCTTTTTTTCATTTTTGGAGAGGATTAAGTTTTGACTTTTATTATTTGGCTGTTTTGTCTGGCTGCTGTCTTTCCTCAATTATCCTTCTTGATTTTTTGATACTTTCATGTAAATAAAAAATGTCTATTCTATCTGGCTGACCTTGATATTCTTTTGCTTTATCTCTCATTCTTTCTCTCTTCTCCTCATGTCTTCCCAAAGGTTGGGTGATCATCCTTTGCCTTTCTGCCTCACTTCTACTACATTTCTGATTAGTTATCACTCCGTTTTGTGTCCTAACCCTCTGAAATTACCTTCCCCCTCAGAATAAAATTACTCTACAAAGGGCAAACACACTGTGTACAAGTTCTGATTTATGTTGAATGTTATTATATAACTACAAATCTTGGTTCAGTGGTTAGAGATATCAAATTAGAAGTTACCATGGTTTGTCAGTTCCTAAACTGTGCTTGATGCTATTGTTTTTGCTAATTATACTATTTCAGCTAAGATTTTCTATTTGTGTAAACAGTTGTTTTCATTTCTGTAAACTCCGTGATATTGTAGGTTCTACATTTCTGACACAGGAGAGCTCAGCTCTGACTACCAGTGTCCTAAGCAAGTCCCAGTTTTATCAGGGTTTAAGATAAGGCAACATACATGTGCTGAGCACAATTTGTACTGTGGTACTATAGCTTCAAAACATAATTGCACAAGTTTGTCTTAAATGGGACATGTGAACACTCTGCATTCATGAAAACTATTTAAGTACTACACACTGTTGAATTATTCCTTTAGTCCTTATAATGACTTGATGATTAGGTATTAATACTTTCCACAGAGATTTACCTAGGTAAAATTAATTCAATGTTGGAAATAGTAAACACACCATGTTTAATTATGAGGCATAGATATGAATGGATATATTTTGGCAAAGATATGATGTCCACAAGTAACTAATGCAGAAATATTTAAAATCTAGTCTTTTAGTTGTTAGATATGATTTTTTCCAGACCTGAAGATTTAAATTCATTGTGAAGTATATATGTGAGTAAAAAACAAAAAATGGCTTACCTCACAGCTGACCAACACGGGCCTGAAATCCCTGCAAATTTTGGTACACATGTGGAAAATCTGAGTTTGCATTTCATACACCAGAGACTGATAACCAGAACATCCAGAAATCCCAAACTAAGGAAAAATATGTGCTTCATCTACGTAATCTTGGCAAAAGTAACTTAACATTAAGTCCCTTTGGTTCTTACTCTTAATTTTGGGTGTTTGTTTTCCTAAACAGTTCTGTGAGACGTTATCATGAAAAAATTTTCAACTTTTCAAATTTTCTTTTGCATTTGTTCTTTTGCATTTGTTCTCAGAACACTGACTTCTTCCTACACTTTCTTTTCTTTTTTTTTTTTTTTAGTGTTTTCAAATGACTGTCAAGGGAAGTTGTGGGTGGTGCACTGTAAGGTGAAGAGGACCGAGAAGTCTTGTGTGTCATGGTCTCACTTGCACGTGAGGATTAATCTTTTAATGCTTTCTAATCTGTTTAAGATGGTAAACTTGAAACATCAGTAAGCATCCCCTGTTACTTCCAGGAATTCAGGTTTTCAAGCTTAGTCTTGACATTTGGTTGCACAAATTGCAATGAGAATCTAATTGATTTTGTCCTGATCTGAAAAATAATCATAAATAGTAAACAATCATGAACAATTTATGGAAAATGAAGTCTAAGTTTCAGAAGAAATAAGCCAGTGTTAGCTTGTCCAAATCATGAGCAAAGTCTTCCTTCTGACTGCGAAGTTAAAATAATGAATTTTTAAGACTCATATCAGGGAAATTTAATATTGATAATTGTGGAAGCAAGCAGGATGATGAAAGAACTAAAGTTTCTGGTTGTACATACACAGGCATATTTATTCATTTTCAGGAAAATCAGTAAAATGTTAAGAACAAAACAATTTAAATTTAGATAAGTTATATAAATGAATGGGAAAGGACCATAGAATTGTTGATATGTGAACTACTAGAGACGTATCAAGTTCTAGTCATTCCCTTTAAAGATATGTAGGAATATGTGAAGGAAAACAAGGAGATACACTATTGCATGAGCTTGTTATAAGTTCATTCATAACTGTCAAACCTTAGAAGCAACTAAGATGACCTATGACAGGTGAATTATTAAACCAATGGAGATAAGCCCATACAGTGAAACATTATTCTGTGCTAGAAAGAAATATGTTATGAAACTATAAATATTATATTTCCATGTTTTAAAAAATCAATCTGAAAAGTCTACATTTTTAATTTTAATTATACAACACTCTGGAGAGGGGGAAGACATTGAAATGTGGGAAAGATCATTGATTGCCAGTATTTCAGGGTAAGGTGTTCACTAAATGAAGCATAGACTATTTGTCAAGATAGCTGAGGTCTAATGGTAGGAATATGGTACTATCTATTTTCCAAGTTCTACAGAAAGTATAGCATAAAGAGTGAAAATTAATAAGTACTAATTAGAACAGTCAGTTAGTCAGTAAAGGGAAAACTTGTATAGAATGTAGAATGCATGAATTACATCATTACATTTCAAGGTAGAAAGCTACGTCATAATGAGCATGGAAGAAATCTGTTGATCTGTAATGCATGATTGCTAGAAGACAAAAAGGCAAAAGGTACTGAGTGAAGCCCTGGGTCTAGAATAATAAAGTTGCTCTCTGAAAGGGTCAGGGTTCACAGTCCTGACACTGCTCTTTACTTATATACTGGGATTGAGTAAGTGAACGGATGGTGACAAGGAAGTCAGCTTTGTCATTGCAGGAATGGAAATTTATGGGTAGGTGAAGGGGCTCGTTGAAAACAGATGAGGATAGAAATAGTAATACAGACCTATTTTTAGCATAATAAAGTAAACATGACTACAGGTAGTAGATGTATACATTTCCTTACTTTGACAAAGATCAAGAAGCAATCCTATTACAGTAGGAACCAAGCCACCGAGCATCCAAATCTAGGAATCTGGTAATATTTCACAATAATGGGGAATACAGCTTCTTGGAGAAAAGCTGATGTTATGACCAATGTAAGGCTCAAACAAAGTGAGCATAGAACATTTTGTACCAAATACAAAATATGGAAACTCTAAAAAACAATCCATTCACAATGAAGGCAAGCGCAGACTGTTGATAGTATGCCAAGACCACATAAATGCCAATTTAAAGGACTATAATGTTCAAAGCTGGATCATACTAATATTAAAACAAACTATAATTGGGCAAAATATAGCATAAAATAAATATGATAATTCTGATATAAATAAGTGAATGATTAAACAAATAGGTAAGGCAGAAAACGTAAGTCTCTCAGAGAATGTGAAATATATTGTGGAGCTACTTTGTCTTCAAGGCAGTAGAGATTACTCCACGTCTCATATATGGACTCAAAAAGTGACTTCCAAAAAAGAAATACAGCTATTACAGGTCAATGAAAATAATGATGAAAAGTGTCAACAGTATGACTTTTGATATCATGTGAAGAAAATTTTACTTTCCTTTTGTGGAATTCTTTCCAAAAATTCATAACCTCATTCAATCTACAAGAAAACATTATGGGAATACAGTGGTACCTTGCTTCATCAATTTAATTTTTCCATGATTCTGAGGAAAATAGTTGAGAACCTGTTTGTGTGGGGAAGACAGCCTCGGTCCTGTTCCTCCCTAGATGGAGAGTGTGTGAGTGGAAGAATACTTTTGCTAACCACTTCTATATGTGAATCAAATTGCACACAGAAGCATTTCTGAACTGAGGTATTACTTATTCTAAAAGACATCTGGCCAGACTTCAAAACTGGCAGTGACAAAAACAAGAAAAGTATGAAAAATTATCACAACTCAGAGGATCTTAAAAGAACTTATGAGTAAATGCAATATGTTACTCTAAACTATATACAGATATAGAAATATGCATCAAGTAATAATTGAGGAAGTATGAATTAACTATACTAATGAAATTTGTAGGAAGTGGCTGAGGCTGGAAATTGGTCACATGTGTGGGGGCAAGGCAAAGCTGGGCCAAGAAGAGCACCTGAGGCAATCAAACTGCTTCAGCCCAGAGAATCACCTTGCCTGATGCAAGCCCAGCCATTAGTCACTAGACAACCATGTGTCCCATGATACTATCCTTGTCAAATATATAAATAAACACCCTAGTGTGGTTGGGCAGTTCCTTTCCTCCCTTCTGGAGAGAGAGGGCTCCACCTGACCGCAGCTTTCATCTCTTATCTTTATTCTCCGTTGTTTCATTGTTTTCCCCCAAGAATATGGTGAGCTGGGTGGGATGCAGCAAACATTATATCTGCATTACTTTTTATTCTAGCAATTGAACTATGCTACTAGAAGATTGGAGATGATCAATGTTCTGTTGGTTACTCTGTCTTTTTCTGGTTTACATGGACTTTTGAATCAGTTTCTAAAAGTCCTCAGTAGAGTCATCATTCCTCGTAGACATTGGTTCCAGCACACCAGCAGATACCAAAACGTATGGATGAGCAAATCCTTTACAGTGACTGGATATGATATACTCAGATCCTCTTGAGTGCTGTAATGCACATCAACATATGATGCCTAATAACATGTGAATGCTAAGAAAGTAGTTGTTATATTACAGTGCTTTGAGAATCCTATGAAACACTTTTTGTATATGTTAATAAGCAAAGAAAATTTTAAATATATTTTTAATCTACATTTGATAGAACTGACAGATGCAAAACTTGTGGATACCAAGGACCTGCTCTATTAGTTTGCTCCAGCTGCCACAATATACTACACACTGGATGCCTTAAACAGCAGACCCTCATTTCTTCAGTCCTTGAGGCTGAGAAATCCAAGACTAAGCTGCTTGTCAAATCAGTTACTTGTGCCTGCTCTGCTTCTGACAGAGATGCTTACTTTGTGGTTGTGTGCTCACACTGTGGAAAATCTCATATGAGGAAACTCGTTCCATCATGGGACTTCACTCTCGTGACCTCACCTATATATAATTATATCTCAAATAACCAGGTTGCAATTACCACCACGTTGGATTCAGTAGATCAACACATGAATTTTGGGAAAATATCACCTGCAACAGTAGGAGAAACAACGTGAATTATCTGGAAACTCTCTGTAATGTCTTCACAATTTTTCTTTAAGCTAAAATACATTTTACTTTGATAAAAGTGACAAATCAAAAATGACACCTTTAAAACAGATTTTTTAGACATCAAGCATGTAATAAAACAAATGAGAATGCTGATGACTTAAGAGAGAGGAAATAGAGGTAATTAGAATACTGATGAACTTAAGAAAAATTTGAAAAATTTATCACAAATACCAAATATAAAAACAGTATTAAAGACTCTTTAAAATAATAGAAGAAAGAAGGTCTAATATACATGAAAAGAATAAACTATAATAATAAATATAAAATAAACTATAATAAAAAAGGAAAGCCCAGTGTTTGAAAAGGTAATTCATTAAGATTATTTTCATATGAATTAAATACCACTTCAGACTCAAGAATCATGAGAATTCCACTGCACTGTAAATACAGAAAAAAGTTTATATATATATATATATATACATATATGTATAATTTAAAATTGTAGAATTTTAAAAGTTAAGAATATTCAGAGAAAAGTGACTTACATCAAACAAACAAAATCAGCATGAGTGCTTACTTCCAATCAGAAAAAGTAGACACTAGTAAACAGTGAAGCGTTATTTAAAATATTGAGAACAATATATTGTTCAATTCTTAAAATCTAAAAAACTATTTCTAAAAGGATATGAAGTCATTTTTGGACAAAAATTAGGCTGACCTTACAATGAAAATTACTACAGAGTGTTTATTTCAGGCATATAATTAAGTTCCAAGTAATTTTTCATAAAGAAATTGGCTGACATGAAGTTAAACATAAACTGACAATAATATAATGAAAATAATTATCATAATTTTTAATTATAACTATAATTTAGAAAATACAGAATTAAATATTGCCTAGAAGAGTGTTTCAAAGTGTGGAAAGAAGTTTTTATCAAAATATAAGTCTTGTTTTGGTAACAGATATCAAACTCAGGACCTTGCACTTGCCAGACAGACACTGTCCTGCTGAGCTATATTCCCAGCCTTATCAAAACATTTGAAAAGTTTTGTAACCATATCATGGTTTTAACTTTCCATTTCATTAAAGTATATGCATTAAATAGGTTGTGATTAAATTAAAATATATAAGACTATGATTTCCACATGTAACAAAAATATTGCAGTAAAAAATAACCAAAAGAAAGCAAGAAAGCAAATTAAAAATATATAATGATATTTAAAACTATATTAAATGGAATAAGAGTCACACATGAACTTCTGAGGTACAGAGAAGACAATTCTAGGAGGAGTGCTTGTAGCTTTGAGGGCCTTCACTAAAAGATCAAACAGAATGCAAATAAATAACATAATGATGCATCTCAAGATTTTATAAAAACAAATGAACTGAACCCAACAAGAGAAAATACTAATGTTAATTAGTATTAAGAAAATTTTTGCTTAAATTAATGAAATTGATATTAAAATATTCATGGTCATTGAATGAGTTGAATTTTTGAAAAAATAAACATGACTGGCAAACTGCTGGCCCAAGTAACAGAAAGAGGAGAGGGAGAGAGGGCGAGAGAGTGTCAAATCTATCAAATTAGAAATGAAAAGGAAGGTGTTACTGGAGATTCTAGAAGAAACGAATACATTTCTCAACACCATGTAGAAAGACTGGACAAAGATGATAGAAAAATAAACTAAGCAGATTAATAAACAATGAAAAAATATAACAAACAACAAGATGGAAGCAGTAATAAAAATTCTCCCAACAAAGAAAAACCCAGAACCAGATGGATCGCTGGTGAATTTTACTAGACCTTTAAAGAAGACCACCAAAGCTCCTCAGACTAGGCCATTAAATATCAAAGGAAGGAACGCTTTGGAACTCATGCTGAGGCCAACAGCACTGCGAGACAGAACAACAACGGTAGGAACAAAGCTAGGTCAACTATGACAAGGGCACAGTATTCTAATCAAAACATTGTTGGTTCTCTTTTTTTTTTTTTGCCGGAGAAACACATTTATTCATACCTTTAAATTTGGCATAGTTTGTTGCTTACTCTGCTCATTAAAATATGGAAGAAAGTGTACTATACACATATACAGACATATATAAGAAAGTGTATATATAAATTATATGTCACTTACAAGAAACCATCTTAACACATAAAGACAAAAAGATTATAGATGAAAGGTGAATGCATGATTTACAGAAATAATAAAAATTATCTCAATATAATGCTACATATGTTATATGATAAAAACACTAGAAATAAAAAAGTCTTACTATAAATAGAGGATATTTAAAAGTTGAAACAATAGTTATAGAAATGCACGTAAAAGTACCATAACATTAAAATACATTCCAGAAACTAAATTAGAAGGAAAATATAAAGATATCTCATCAAAGTAAGGGATAATAGTATATTTGTTTCAATACTTGACTTTTTAATGAAGGTAAATTGATTATTGCTAATTTTTATAAAAGTAGATTTAAGAGTTGGTGAATGAGCTGTTCGTGGTGGTATATGCCTGTAATCCCAGAACACGAGAGTCTGGAACATGAAGGTTACTGCAAGTTTTAGGCCAGCTGGGGTACAAAGTGATTTCAAGGCCATTCTGAGCTGCATAAGTGAAACCCTGTCTCAAAAAGACAAAAAACAAAACAAAAAAAAAAACCCATAAAGTTGATGAATGCACAACCTTCTAAGACAATTTGATATTTACAGTATTTTAAAGGAACATATGATGAAATATTTGGAAAATTATTGTTATTCAGACCTTTTATGCATGCATATAAAGCATTTTAATGTAAATGATAAAATATAACTAACAAATGCAAATTAAATTTATACTTTAGTATAGAAGAAAATATTAAATGTACAAACAGAAATAATTTTGGAGAAAAGAAGTATTTGTGCCTGACAAGGCTAAAAGAAAATTAGAAAATCTGAAATTGAATTAATTACAAATTAAAATTTAGGTGTTTGGTAAAAGTTACCTAAATAATGGAAACAAAGCTGAAGAAAACTTAAAAACCATGAAGCAAAGAGCAGAAATAAGGGGAGTACAAACATGTTCTAGAAAATAGCATCGAAGCTGAATATTTGCCCATGGAAAGTGATAACAACTGCCATAAATCTCGAATGTTTGATAAAAAAAAGAGAAAAGAAAAAAATATTTTAGTAGGAAAATTTTTTCAAAAGGATGCTGCAGAAGGTTTTAAAGGAATAATGAGATGATGCAAATAACTTCTGGATAAATATTTGAAAACATTTTAAAAAGAATAATACACAGAATACTAAAATTCTGCCAAAACTAACTCAAGGATAATTAGAAAATATGAATATTTCTTTAAATATTAAACAATAAGTGACTCACCCTTATGATCTGAGTATTTCTTCTGTCTTAAGTAAGGCCCAGACATGTAGTCTGATGAAATTTTCAAAGGACAGATTTTTCCAGACTTAGATATTATAATCTAGTTCAAAATACAGTAAAAGTCCCCAGCTTTAATTTTCATTTTAGAACGAGGTTGACACCCACAACTCAAGTTGTTCTGAGATATTAAAATTGTAAATAAATTTCACCATTTTTATATATAGAGTAAGACAAAGTATAAGCAAATTGATTTGATCAACTTAAAAATAATATACACACTTTGAATCCGTCCCTCTGTGTCTGTGTCCGTGTCTGCATCTGTGTCTCTCTCTGAATGCTTTTATTTTCGTTGAACATCTTGTCAATTAAGAGAATGGAAGAGAGGAATTCATAAGGTGGACACTGTTGCTGGACTTCCAGGATTGCAATGAAGAATGGATTTTATCCCAAGCTACTGTGAGGACATTTGCTACACCCGTGTCCTTGGTTAACGTTAACTACTTTTCTGGAAGACTGCTGAGCACTGCCCCAGTGTGGTAAATCACTGACACCCGAACAGGAAAGTCATAAACAATCGCTTCGTGCAAGAACAACTATTGGTTAAGATCGATGTCCTCAAAACTCTCCCTTTGCCGGGATTATTGAGTATAATTTTGATCAAAGACAATATTTGAGTTTTTAAGCAAATAGGATAAGAAAATCATAGGAGAATATTTAAGCAATTACTGAAATAAAATGAGCTACTATATTGCATATTGCAAAATTATAGGGAAAATAAAAAGTCAAAAAATAACTTTCTGGGCACATGGAAGGAAATGTGATTACAAACATATCCAACAGGAAATTCAAATATATTATTTCAATTCTTTATTTTGCTTAATCAGTATGTATATGAATAATTAGGTAATTATAAATTCTGCATGCATTTCAAGTTAAAATATTAATCTGACTATAATCAATGATAAAGTGTTCTCTCCTGAATATAGTTTTCTCTAGGGAAGTCAGTATCTGAACTGACCATACATCCAGCACATATATGCTTTGCTGTGGTCGTAGAATACTTCTTAGAGTGAAATTATATGTATCTTTTGACCCAAGTGAAAGCAAGCTAAATTTAAGTTTGGAAAGTTTGGAAACTTTGGAAAGTTTGCAGAGACACTAATGGTTAAAGAATTCATGCTAGAGTCCAGCATTAATAACAAATGACTTCTGTAATATACATGAACACATCACCTAGTATGTGGGAATTCTTAAACAGTTTTGATACAGAATCCTAAAGCAAATCTTGCATCTTTTTCATATCTGAATTTTCCCTTCATCTTTTCCCATATTCTAAGTACACCAGGGAATTTGTCTTTAGAAATTCTTAATTTTTATGGTGTTTTTGTTTTTCTATTTTCTAGTTCAAAGTATTTTTGAAACATCTCAGTGTATTTATGGCTCAGTGTTGAAATATTTGAGATACTGTGTTATGGAAAATCCTAATGTCCTGAGGGAGGTATGAGAAAAGTATCCTGCAACTTTGTGGGACACAGACCACATGGTCATTCGAGACTGGTGAATTTCGTTACTGTTTCCAAGCTTCCAATACTATCTTTTGCCCTGGGAGCTATGAAATGGACCCCAGACTGGCTACAAACTATGTGCTCACATTTATGACTTATTCATTCTTGAATAATTTGGTTTTGATCCCTACAATTTCTTCATCTTTATTCGGGTAGCTTTATTATTTCTGCCAGATTTTATATGGAAAATAAAACATTGGGAGCTTTCCTAAGAAGAGACCTGTACTAAGTACATTTCTCATAATTATGTTTTACTTTCTAATACTCATATGGGAAGTGACAGCTGCTAGTCATTGGGCAAAGACTTGCTAAATTGTGTTGTGACAATTTGGATAACATAGAAAGTTTCTATTCCTAAAGTCTTCAGTAATTTTCTGCCCTTGGTCTGATGCTGTGCATGGCATTACTGACTTGTTTGTATTTCAAATTATGATTTCTCGTCACGGTCCGTATAGGTTCATGATGTTCAAAGATGCTCAGTTTTCTTTTTAACTCTAAATATTTTACAATCCTTTTTTCTAACACTAGAATTAACTTTCTCGGTGTCATCCTTAATAGTTTTTAAACCTTTCTTTGTCATTTCTTTTTTGTTATAGTTAGGTTCTGTTCTGAGCTAAATGATATGGTTACAACTCTTTAATATGGAGATTAAAAATTCACCTTCTCTGTTGTGGTTCTTTTTCTTTAAAGTTACACTATAACCAGGTCAAGCAGTTGGCTTTCTGCAACCACTTACAAAAATGAGGGCTTCAATGCACCAGGTAGTGTTTTCAGAAAACTACTATTTTGCCAACATTATGACTTTGTTCTGAGTCATGCTTTTCCCTGTACTTCTTCAATGGATGTAATACTAAATGAAGAAAAGCTGAAACTTTCCCTGTAAAATCAGAAAGTCAAGGGTATCTGCTACCACCACTTTTGCTTACATTAGTTGTTGAAACCTTAGCTAGAGAAATAAGACAAGACAAAAACATAAAACAGATATGGATAGAGAAAGAAGAAATTAAATTATCATTTGCTGATGACACAGTGCTATACATGGAAGACCCCTAAAACTCCACCAAAAACTCTGAGAACTGACATCTAAATTTGGAAGTATAGCAGGATACAAAGTCAACACTCAAAAACCAATAGCATTCCTATACACCAATAGCAAACTCACTGAGTGCGAAATTAGAAAATAATGCCCTTCACAATAGCATCCCAGAAAATGAAATATTTAGGAATTAACCTAACCAAGATATCTACAATGCAAACTATAGTACTCTGCAAAAGAAGATTGAAGAGAATATCAGAAAACAGAAAGATATCCTCCGTTCCTGAATAGGCAGAATGAATACTGTCAAAACTGCCATAGCTCCAAAACTGTTAAATGGATTTAACACAACTCCAATCAAAACATTAGTAATGGGCTGGGGATATAGCTCAGTGGAATAAGCGCTTGCCTAGCAAGCGCAGGGTCCTGGGTTTGATCCCCAGTACCACACACACACACACACACACACACACACTATATATATATATATATATATATATATATATATATATATATATATTAGTAATATTCCTTATAGAACTAGGGAAAGCAATCCTAAAATTCATATAAACCCAGAAGAGAGCTAGAATAGCATAAACAACTATAGGCAAAAGGCGCAAGGCAGAGGGCATCACAAACCCAGATTTCCACCGCCACAGTGGTAAGAACAGCCCAGGAACGGGAAAAAAGCCCAGACTCAGATCAATGGCACAGAGTGGAAGAAAAAGAAACAACTCCAGGTACACTTAGCCTTTTGACAAAGGGGCCAAATTCCTTCACCAGAGAATAAATGGCCTCATCAACAAATGGCCCTGGGAAAACTGGCTGGCCATTCAAGAAATGCAAAAAATAATTCTTTCTGAGCCAGAAAGAATGATTTCCATCAAGAAATCCACCAGTAGCAAAAGATGGCAAGTCAGTGTAGAGAAAGAAGCCCTTCTCCATGTTGGTAGGACCCTGAACTGATACAACCACTATGGAGATCAGTATTCAGAGTCCTCAAAAATAGTAGAAAAACCAGTGGGAAATGTAATAGCCCAAGTACCCAGCTGCTTGCTAGACTGACCCCATGCTTGACCACTGTTTCACCTAAAACAGCTGAAGTCCATGTACGGTAACATAATTACTGTTTAAAGGTTCCTTGTTCTTTCTTGGAAAGAACTCAAAGAGCATTGCCCGTCTCTGCCAGAAACAGGACAGTTACCCAAGCATAACGCACCTGCTACACCCGCGTATTCACTGTGGTTTTTGTCTTTATAAGCCCTGCATACAATGGGCTCAGGGCTCTCACTTCTCAGCCTTGAAACAGAGGCGTGAGTGGGGGTCATTGGGCTCAACTATTAAAAAGCGCTACTAAATTCTAATTTGGCTGTTTGGGAGTTTATTGTTCATGGACCCTTCCCAAGTGTTTCATATGTTTCCAAATATTCTTACTCAAAATACTTCAATCATATTTTTCTCAAAGACAATAGAGAAATTCACTTTTTAAAATAATTATATTGACAAACTAAACTGATCTTTATAACCAAAGATTAAAAAAGAGAGGAAGTAAGCAGAGTAAGTTTAATTCACAACACCCTTTTAATTTAATTGTCAGCTATTATATTTGGATCTTTTTGCATTAAAAATACTGAGTTAATTCAATACATGAGGTACGACAGTAACAGCTGTATTTTCTTTTGTCCTCAGCATGGTGGAAAGAAGGATGAGATGCTGTAATACTACAGTGGTTTGTTTTCTTGACTGTTTTGATAGAAAATACTAAGTCTGTGTTGCAATTGCACACCTTTGATTACTTGTTTTGCGTAAACCAGGTCACAGTTTTTTGAGGCGAGCAGTAAGGGAAGACAGAGGGAACAATAAGGAAACCATATTAATGGAATTATTTAATTTGATAAGAATCTACCTGGTTTCCATAACTATGAGATAAAAGTAAAGATACTATTGCATTTAAAATGGAAGGTTTGTTTAAGTTGACATTCACACTTTTTTTTCTTTTATCTTTGTGAGACAGGGTCTCTCTAGCAGTTCAGGCTGGCCTTGATCTCACTTTGTAGCCCAGCCTGGTCTCGAATTTGCAAAGATCCTCCTGCCTCCACCTCTGGAATGCTGGGATTACAGTCATGTTCCACCACAACTGGCAACATTTAAACTTGTAGAATTAGTTACTCTCACAGAATGCAGAGTAGAAATTCTGATATTTAGACTTTACACCTAAACTTTCCTTCATACCCATTAATGCAAGCATTGATACCATCTATTAATTATATCCATGCCTCGTTGATTCAAGATACCGGTTGGGAAAAGGGAAAGCTGAGCCACGAAATGTGATTTTCAGACTCTTTGTGCCAATAAAGCATCTTACTTTCCTTTATTCCCTCATTCTGTCCAAATGAAATGGTGACAGCTAAAAATGAGAAGGGTGGTTGACTACCACGATTGTACACATGCAACAAAGTAATGATATATGCTAGTGTGAAGCAAAGGGGAAATCTCTATTTATTGCTTTAGAAATCATATTCTGAGGAGAATTCTACTTAATAGAAGTTTAAAAAGCTTATGTGTTGAACTTCAATCTAAGTTTCGTTATTTGTTTCACTAAATGGAATTAATTTATTGTTATGTGAGCAATATCATGATTTTATGAGTAATTATAAAGAGAATATATTACTCAAGGGAGTAAACTTAGAATATTTATTCAGTGTGGGTGCCTCTTGTACAAAAGCAATATTCTAAATTTTCTTTGAGTAAGGAGAAAAAATACTGAAAATATCTACTTGCTTTTAATTGCAAGTAGCCTATCTCAAAAATATTGTATTGGAAACATTATGTATCATGGAAAGTCTCATTTAGTTTAAGAAAAAGTTGTCTAATCAAGCAGATCATTAGAGACCTGTGTGATATTTAAAATAAATTTCACAAAAAGTTTAAAAATACATTCCTGCCTATCTTTGGAAGAATTAAAACAGGTTGCCTTCCAGTGGAA
Organism: Dinomys branickii; assembly: GCA_004027595.1. Lineage (NCBI taxonomy): Eukaryota > Metazoa > Chordata > Mammalia > Rodentia > Dinomyidae > Dinomys > Dinomys branickii. The sequence goes on from PVLD010001975.1 coordinate 126,321, forward strand.
TGAAAATATGGAGTAAGTGCTATAGTTGTAAGTAGTTTTATAGTTGTAAGTGCTATAAAACCAAAGTAAACCACAGAAATAAGCTTCAGGCTCAAGAAAAGTGACAGAGTGCTTTTCTCAATACTGTTTTTTTTTACTTTTTGCTGAGGTAAAGTATGGCTTTTAACTGGACAGACAATGCACTAAACCCAAACTCTTATAGCAACATTAATATTCTCTACTTGTGAGGAACACATTTTGAATTTATTCTGAAAAGCATATAAAATATAAAAATTATTCACATGTAGTTATTAAGGGTTGTAAATGTAAGAGCATAAATGTGAAAGAAAAAAATCCCTAAGAAAAGTAGGAATTTCAGGCTACTGGTAATGTTAATAAATAGTTGAATCTCATGTTGCACAATGACATTTTAAAAAGAAAACTAAACATACAGTACTATCCAATTGAGCACTGGACTACGTGCTATCTTTGTGTTGTTAAGGATTTAAAATGACTCATAAAAGTAACTTATATGACTATAATAAAGCAAACGTTTGGTCTTTGGTTTTGAATATTTCTTCAGTTCAAAAATATTTTTATGCCAAAAAACTAATTATACAAAATAGAGGTATTTATGTAGCCACAAATAAGTTTTTGTGAATAAATTTTGTTCTTGCTTCACTTTGTTCAAAAGATGAATAGGTGGATACAAGACTCTGTTTTCAACAATGAGCCATTAGGTTTATATTACCTGTGATTTTTCAAAAACTTCTGAAAGTATAGTGCTAATATTGGTATTTTAGTTTTTGGAAAAAAATTATCTAATACTGTCCTGTAGAAATGCACACTGTTGAATTTTCATCTAATAGTTCTTGAATGGCTGATAGCTAAGATACAGATCCTGCTCACCCCCAAAATACATCTGGCCATGATCACTTTCCTGTAAACTCAATAAACTTAATGACATTGGCCAAATAACTTCTGATTCATCATCCAAAGTCTAAATTCACCTCCTCTTAAAGTCCTACATCGGTATTACTTCCCTGAACCAATTTTCTCTAGCACAATCAGGATAATTTACTTTTGGATGTTTGCATAATTGTTCCCTTTGCTCCTTACTCCCTTTGTAGTCCTCTTTATTGTTGGATGACTCTTCATTCTGTGAATTCGTCAAGTGCCGCACATCAGAGACACATCTGGAATGGAGGTCTTTCATAGAGCTGCCTCTGATCCTCTGCTGGAACCTTTGCCATTGTACTTTCTGTTCCACTGCCCAAGGATTTTGACATGCAGAACTTAATTTTCTGAAGGTCTTGGTTACACTGATGGATGATATGTACCACTAGGACCTTCTCCACATCCCTTTTATTGTCTTGAATGGTCTCTTAGATAGGGCATGTGTGGAATGACTCACTCAACCAGTAAGTGTTAGAAGGATGAAATTCTTTTAGAAACTAAGTTATTTCAATTGGCACTTTTAAAATGCTTCCAGCTGATTTAGAGTAAGAATTTCATGCTGTTTGATAGAAGAAAAAGATCACGATGAAATTCTTCAGATGGAACCATCACCACCCAGGGTTGTGTTCCAATTATAACCACTGGGCAGTAAGACTGAATCGTTGGGTGAACTCATTGCTGTCTATGAATCACACTTTTCCCCCTCAAAGGAAGCAATTTCCAGATCCCATGTGCGCCCGCCTCTGCCAGAGCTTAAGTGGAGTCATTACTAATGTAAGTTCTGATGTCTCTAAAATGTTGAAGAGCAAATGTTCATTGCAAGGAACTCAGCAAAGTGGACAAATGTAATACCTTTTTAACTAGAGAAAGGGTTGTTTTATTTTTAAAATCAATTTTTAAAATCAAATCAAGAAAAAACTCTATTTTTCCCTGAAATAACTGCCTCAACTCACTATCCATATCTTTTATTGACATGAAGCAGAGTAGGAAAATGGTTTTGATGTGCTAAAAAGTATTGTATTTAATATTTAATTATAAAAGTATGCATTGGGGAATTTTTAAAAATCTGATTGGCTTCTGTTATAGTCATCTTCAAACGGTTGCAAGGTTCTTTGAGCTTGGTGTTTATGAGATTTCTCCTCTCATAATGAAAAAATATTTCTGCAGGTGAGGTAGAAGTTAAAAGTTAAAGTACTTTGGTATCTCTCAGATAGTTTTAATCCTAAGGAGAGAGAGAGAGAGAGAGAGAGAGAGAGAGAGAGAGAGAGAGAGAGAGAGAGAGAGAGAGAGAGAGAGATTTGGGATGTGTCTTATATGTTCCCTAAGACTTCAGGCCTGAAAATGAAAGGAAAGAAATTCAATTCACTTAATAGAAGATAAACACAAATGTATCGTGAAAACAAGACTCTTCCTTTCTTTTGTAAAATCAGTTGTAGAGTTCTAATTTGTTCAAAAGCTGATGAAGCCCTGATCCCACTAACACACAGTGACTTACTAGATTCAAGCATGTTTCATTATCTTGCTCAGTAAATGAGCTGCTTGGTGGCTCAGAAATGAATCTATTTGAATGCTTGTTCCTCTTCTTTGTATTTAAACTAAAATGGAGACACCAAGTCAAACTTAGGGGTACAAGTCTGCAAGGACAGTAGTAGCAATACCAATAAAAGTCAAGGACTAATTTTGTGTTGTTTTCCCTTTGCAGGAAATGGTGGACTCCATACACTTCTCCCCTTTCATGCAGATTCCTGACTGACTTGAAAACACTACATAGAAAAGCTTGAGGGCTTGCTGCTAATTACATACTGTGCTTTGCTAATGAGGCATCATTTCTAAAATTTTGCCTCATTCCTGTTTTATAATTTTGTCCGCTCTTCATATTACCACCTCTGGGGCTTAATGCCAAATTGAAATCACTGAAAGTTAAGCTGGATAAGCCAAAACATTTCACTTTGAATCATCTATCTCTATCAAACTTCCACTATAATATGATATTCATCATAAATTTAAATCACATTAACAATTAAATCTTCACTTTGAAAAATTGTCCACTTTCCCAGTATTCTTCAGGAGGATATTCTATGTACTCCACACATGCAATTGCAGTCAGAATGGATGCATGTGGTTGACCTCCAACAACTGTAAAGTTATAATTTATCTATGTATAAATCTTTAACATAATCATCATTTTGTCCTCAATTGCTACTTCAGCTGTGTTTGTACAGATTTGTCACAGGATTTTATGAGAAGAAATGTCTGGTAATTTTTGAAAAATCTATTAATTTCTTACTATTAGCTCAGAGTATTTGGAATTAATGAACACTTCTAAGAAATCACCTTGGATAAAAATAATGTCAGAATGTTAATATTTCTCTTCTTTAGACTCTTCCATTTATATATAGTCTATCTGAATTTTTCTTTAATGGAAAGAAGTAAATTACTTCCCAAATTGAATTTTAATTATGTCCACAAATATCAGCTAAGCCTTTCAAAATAGACCAACACATGTTAGTCCATAGCTGATTATCTATACTTGCCAGAGAGATCAGAATCAATGTATATGAGTTCAGCTCTCTAAACTTTATGAGAACTTTCTTTTAAGATTGATAACCTTGAGATCTTTCAGTAAGCATTGAGTGCAAATGGTTGGTCAATCTGGAAAACATTCATGCGTCATTCTTATTTTCTGACTTAAAGATAGAATAAGAAATAATAAATCTGCTCTTTACTCACAAAAATGATAGGGTTACTTTCAGAATCCATTTAAAATACAGTGCTTAGGGGCTGGGGATATAGCTCAGTGGAATAAGCGCTTGCCCAGCAAGCACAGGGTCCTGAGTTCGATCCCCAGTACCACAAAAAATAAATAAATAAATAAATAAATAAATAAATAAAATAAAAATAAAATAAAATACAGTGCTTAGAACACTGTCATTAACAAAACTTTAAAACAAATCAATATGGAAAATATCTACAGATTAGTGAAAATTCATTTCCCCTTCATCCTTTGATTTACTGTCGGGCTGAAAGGCAACTTGTTATCATTATGTTGTGTAAATAAAATTAGAGAGATCAAGAGTGTTTTGTTTTATAACATCAGAGAAGTGCTTTCTTACCAGAATAATGCATAAAACCTTGACTTTTATATACATGTTTACATGAATACAAAGAGTCTCATCTTTCTAGCCTTTCTCTGCAAAGTTCTTAGGTATTTTAAAAAATCATGGATAATGTATCTAAAATCTAAATTCAAAGGAATTTTTGACAACGGTCTCTGCATAATAAAATGAACACTCTAGGATCTACAGAGATTTGCCAAGATTACTTCCCATCTGGGAGGACAGAGTCCAGCATTACATAATCAGACCTTGTGTATCTAGGGGCTGCCCTCCAAGCCCCTCGGCCTTTTGACACCAGGATGCACAGCGTTATGAATTAAAAAATGATAAACCAGCATCTGAAACCTAAAATGTTGTAAAAAGCTTAAATTTCATTTTATTCCTCAGGCTTTAAACACAAATTGAGAATTATTCAAATTAAACTTACTTCCCGTACCTCAAAACTGGAATATAATGTAGCACAGAACAGTGGCAAACAGGCAAAATTTTGCACATGGGTAGAATCAAATGCAAAATGTCATATAACTTTTGGGGATACTAAATGGTAAAAATATGTAAAGAGTAAAGAAAAATTCTTCTCCCTTCAAAAATTCTTATTTTGTGGACTTAAAACTTCCAATTAACTGTAAATACAAAGATGAGAATGTATCTAGTGACTAGGACCAGTATGCTGTGAAATTTTACTTTAAGATCAATAGCAACAACAATAAAATATTATCTTAAACAATTTGGAAAACCAAGCTCCAAGAAATTTCAATTACTTAGGAAAATAATAAAATAACTAGACTTGTATGTTATATATTTAAACATTAGTTGGTTTCATGAAATTCTCCTATACTATGATATTTTATGCAAAATGTATGTAAACATATATATATATATATAATCTAACAAATTAAAAAATAGTGTCTGCAAGCCTTTATGCATCACAAGACATTGCAGTGTGCAAAATATTTTTACAGATGCTTATATGATCCTCACAACAACCCTGTGAGGTAGGCAGGGAAGTCTGGATCTTTTTATTTTGTGATTTTGAAAACACAAACTCCAGACTTTGAAGGCTATGTGCAAGAAAAAGTGTAAATATCCTATGTTTGTGCTAAACCTTCCATATCTTTGTGTAGAAACCAATCACATAGTGAGATTGAAATAGTCTGAATGTGTGTAAAGAATGGAAGTAAGTGAACCATGACTCTAACAAGTTAATGTTCATAAAAGGATAAGATTTTTGAAGAATGAAACCTTATCATGTGAAGTACTTACATTTGATAAGTATCAGTGATGTAAATCGACTGCAGGTGTAAACTGGTCAGTGAAACTTTGGACAATCAGTTTTAGTTATAGAAATGATTAAAATTGCTGATTTACAGCTTCAAACAAAAGTGTTCTATAGCATGTCACACAGGAGAAGGTTTTGCTGTTTTCTAAATTAAAAGTCTTCCTGACTTTATTATAGTTTAGCTTCAACCATTCATTGCTCCCATTTAGAAAAGGGGTCTCCCATCCAAACGCAGGTGGACAGAAGGGGCAGAGACAGTTGGAGCACAGGCGTGCACCAAAATTGCATACGTTAGAGTGCAGGCAGCAAATCCCCATGCTCCATCGGGTCTGTGTGGAGAGAAGAGCTGGGGAGGGCAAAGGGAAGTGGCACGGAGGAGTCCGTGACAGGGCGACCTCCTGTACCGGGAACATCTCATGTGATTTCAGAACAAGGCAAGGCTCAGGAGTGTGGGTCTCCAGGGTTTACCCAGAAACGTGGAAAAGTTTATGATTATTTCACAAGTTTCCTTTACAGTTCACCACCCCAATAAGTCATCGTTGTCATTGATTTTGAACCCCTTGGTTTTTTTTGTTTGTTTGTTTGTTTTTTGTTTTGGTTTTTTTTTTTTTTTGCTTTTGGGGAAAAAAACACAAATATTGAAACAGATATTCATTGTTTGGCTTACGTCAGGTATTCTTAAGTAAATGTACCATAGACTTTATTGAGCAACTGAAAATACACACAAGGAACGATAGCTTTTTCTCTGTAATTTCTTTTATATTAGACTTTCTTCCAATTATATAACCCAGTTTTGCTTATAAAAAGGGCACTTGTTTCTACAGGAGCCGTGTCCAGCTTGTTCAGTTCCAGGTACAGTTTGCAAGCGTCTTCCTCGTCATTGCTCAGGTTACATCTTCTTTTGCTCTGGAAGCAAATTCTGCAAAGTTGTAAGAATCGGGCCCTAAGTTGTTCTTTCAGATTCTATTTCTCCATAGAGTTCAGCCAACTTTTTAAACTCCGGCCCCCAATCTCCAAGGTAGTGATAATCCTGATCTGATTGTGTGGTTGCGGAATCCAGTGAGCTGATAGACCCAGCTTCTGACCTTTGACCCTCGTAGGCGTAAGTCTGAAGAGAGTCGTATGGGGGGACGCAGGGGTCGAGGTCAGCTTCCGCGAGTCTTTGCTTAATAAATTCCTGAACATCTATACTTTCCAGGGTGGATAATGTCTGGTGTCTCGGCATGAACTTCACTTCCGGGCGGATATCTCTCCTGTACTTCAGCTCCTCCGCAGCAGAGGGATTTCTCAGCGCTGTAATGTCAAAGGCCTCGGTGTCCTCCTCGCCTCCTCCTTCGTCATCGTAGGTGACCACGTTTTCTCGCACATCTTCTTCTGAAATGATCAGGGGCTCTTTTTTACTGCGCCTCAGGGTGATAAAAAGTACTACAATTGCTGAAGAAAAATAGAAAGAATAGAGAATTAGGGGAAAAATTAATTTTTTTGATATTGGACATCAGCATTTTCCAATCCCTATGACTAGCTGCATTGAAGCAAAACCTCTGCGCACTATGAATAACAACACGAGGTATTTTAATGCCTCCAACAAGGTAAAAGAGGAGTGCCACAGTTCAACAATGCGAATTGTTGCTCTTCTGTGGAAGATCAGAATATTCTCTGTTACAAGGCTTAGGAATTCAGGTTTCTTGACTCACATTGCCGAGAAACTCTTTAGTATCTTAAGTGAGGGAAACAGATATTGGAGAAGTAATATGAAATTTTGAACGCAAAAATAAAAGTGTGTTGGTCTTTCTGTATATACTTAATCATTTTAGGTAGCTATATAAAGGCAGGATATATTTAGTTTCTTCAACATTAGGAGAAGAATCTTCTACCTTTAAGCCTTTAGTTTTTTATATTTTTCGGTCAAAGGACAAATATTGCCTGCGGTTGACCTCATTTGGGCATTATCAATTTTATATAATCATGTATGCATAATTATGTGTCTATCGAGTTCAAAAATGTTACTTTATTTGTATACAGAGAATTCTCTGAGAATCATTTTCACATAATTTATTAATTTAAATTTCACGAGCTATAGTATTTCTTGATTATAAAATTAGGAAGTTGAGGCTAAGGAGAAGGTATAAAAATGATTATAATCAAAGGAGTGGCTCACCTAGGTGGTGGTGGAGGAGCAGGGCCATACTCTACTTCTCAGAACTATGTTAATGATATTTCTAGACTTTATAATAGTAGTTATGAGGTTCATTGATATATTAAACATTTTTACATTATAACACAATAATTAAGGAAGTATATTAAGCTGACACCTCAGGTTGTTAGGTTTATCGTGAAAAGAAAAAAATGCAGGACATCCATTTAAATGTAAATTTGAAGAAATTGTTCAAATAGGAAGGGGAACTAGGAAAGGGAATGGGGAAAGGAAGGGAAAAGAAAAAATGAGGAGAAAAAAATGGAAAGAGAGTTTTTGTAAATAGGAAAAAGGGGTTTAAAGGGAGGTAGGGGAATTGGAAAAAAAAATGTGTCATGTACAGGTATAAATTTGCTATGATGAATGTGATCATTTTATATACCTAAAATATACCAATAAACACAAATATAAATATATAAACACAAATGTAAATTTTACACACACCTACATATATATATGTATATATGTAAAATAAAATATGTGCCCAAATAATATTTGGGATTCATATATACATGCAAAATACTACATAAAACACTTATGTAACAGATATCATATCACTGTATATGACGTATATACAAACACACACACACACACACACACACACACACACACACACATATATATATATATATACCTGTACACATTTTTATCCGAAATTTACATTTAACTGAGCACTGTATTTTATTTGTCAAAACCAATTGTATGTAAACTTTAGGAAATAGTTGTTCTTTTTTCCCCTGGAATAAAAGATTTACTGAATACAATAAATATGACCTTAAAACCCTTTCTGTAATGTTTAGAATAAATTTCCCTGCCAGTTTTCTAATTCAAAGCTTCTGAACAATATCTTGAAGTGACATGTCCCTTCTATCCAAAGGTGTAGAGTTTATCATACACTACATCTCTGTTTGTCTTTATGATTAAATGAGGAAGCTGGTGTATACTGAATCCCTTATGTATACAAACTACCTAATTTGTTACAGTAAAATTTCTTGCCTTCATTAGTATAACAAGATGTTTTCCTTTATGTTTTGAGATTGTTCATTGTTGATGTTAAGGGAATTTATGTGTCTAGATGACAGAAAAAATATAACCAATACTGTTTCTGAAGTAGAGGGGTATTCTGCATCCCTCACCTACATAACAGCAATGTTTCTGTCCTTGTGTGTATTATATCTGCATACTGCATTGTGGGGGATAGCGATTCTTTCATTACAATTGGTTTTATTAGTTTACTCTCCAAAAGTTAAGAGAACATTCCTGATATATTTTGATTCAAAATATAGGTACTATCTGTTTGAACTTTAAATGCTTCAATTTATGTTGCAATCACAAGTATTTCCTGGTAACTAGATATTCCTAGATTAGCTATATCCTGCTTCATAGAAGGGTCAATATATACATAATAATGTCAATAATAATGAAATCTGTTACATCCTTAATGAAAGACAATGTAGTTTATAAGTATGTCCACATCTGGGAGTGGCACTGCTCACTGAAATCTTGTTTTTCAAGGAGGGAACACCCTGTTCTTTGATATTACTAAATAAATAGATTTATAATTATCTCCTCAGGAATTTGACCTTTCTCTCTAGTCCATGGCTCTCTCACAAACAAAGCACTCTGATCCCCATTCATCTGGACATTCATTCTCAGACTATGGAGGAATGCAGGTAGAGGCCTCACACAAGGCACCTGTTTAGATGGCACATGTGGAAGAAAGGGTCGATGGAAGCACTGGACGTGGTGGCTGCCGTCGTAGAACTCTGGAGGCTGAGGTAGGAGGATGGTTAAAAGTTCATGGCCAGCCTGGGCCACATAGGGAATTCAAGGACAGCTTGAGATTAGAATGAGACCCTGTCTCAACTCCCACTGTTCAAAAGGGGGCAGCACTGACAGAGGTCTACATTCTGATTCAGTGACTTCATAAATCATTTGTGCTAAA